>NC_069497.1:1381329-1391329 GCF_026875155.1 Cherax quadricarinatus
CTACTGAACCCTAAGACTTCACCCTGCTGGAAGGAAACCTAAAATACCAAACACGAACACAGAAAAATCACTCCTGCATGAAACCTTTAAAACTTCCATTACTATACAAAAAACAAATATTTTTTACAAAGGTGCTAATGTTCAAATTTATTATAGTAACAATCATTGCATAAAACAGAGTATTTGACACAGAAAAAGAAACTACAGTAACAAAAACTCACAGTAACGTAAGACTTACAGTAAAGTAAGACTTCGAAACAGAAGACGAACAAAACCGGTTGCAGGAATGATTTCCCAAATCTTTTTTTTAAATAGACAACCTACCAAAGTCGATTTTACTATGAAAAGAGTTACAATTTTTAATATGTATTGTAAATAGTATTTTTTTTTAATTTTTTTAAAGAGGAGAAAAGTGCAACTTCACTTAACACCCCCTCGGAGATTTTAAGTGAATACGTTGGTAATTTGAGTCATGAAAGATAATTTTGACTGCAAGAAATGTTGAGTCAGCAAGAAAATGTTAGTCATGCAAGAAAATTGTTCGAGGGGACAGAAGTCTTTGTGAGGCATTTTTGGGAAAGGTACGGGGAAGGTTTAAAAAGTTTTTGATGTAAGTGACAGCCTGGTACTTAACTTACGTCACAATACAATAAGCAATCAACTTCTAGAAAAAAAGAAATTGACAAAAAGTCAGAACAAAAATAAATTATTGTAACATAAGAACTGAAGAAACATACGTAACACTGAAAAACAGTACAGTAACACTGAAGAACATACAGAAACACTGAAGAACAGTACAGAAACCTAAAAAACCCCCAAAGTAAACGAAGAACATACATTAACACTGAAGAACGTACAGTAACACTGAAAAAACAGTACATAACATGAAAACAGACAGAAACATGAAAAAACAGCAAGAAACACGAAGAACAGACAGTAACAGAAGAAACATACAGTAACACTGAAAAACGCAAGAACTAAAAGAATAGTACAGTAAACCTGGAAAGACAAAGAAAACATGAGAAAGTACAGAAAACACTGAAGAACAGTACAGTAACATAAAGAACAGTACAGTAACACTGAAGAACAGTACATAAACGGAAAAGAACAGACAGTAAACAGAAGAAAGACAGTAACATAAAGAACTAGATAACACTGAAGAACAGCACGGGTAACACGAAGAACAGTACAGTAACCCGAAGAACAGTACGTAACAGAAGAACAGCACAGTAACACTGAAAAAACATACAGAACACTAAAGAACATACAGAAACACTGGAACAATCAGTAACCGAAGAACATACAGCAGAACACAGAAAAAATACTGTAACACAAAAGAAAAGTACAAAAAAACAAAATAAAAACAACACAGGAGTGCACAATACCGCACAAAAACTACAAGAACAAACATAAAATAATGGAAAAGTTTGGTCAGTAAATAACATACAGCAGCATATTAAAGACATTTAAATTAAGAAGTGTTACATAGCCACGTTGTATCCCACCACAGACACTGGGAAAAGTTTATACTGACCCGGGTTTTAACAAAACCCCCACCCCAAAATAAAACAGTGTTAACTGACCAGGTTTAACAACCACCCAGACACTGGAAAGGTTTTACACCAGGTTGGGAACACCACCACGACTTAAGACAGGTTTTTTTTGACCGGTTGTAAAACCCCCCCAGACACTGAGAAAGTGTTATCTGACCCGGTTTTAACAAACCCCCCCAAAACAAAAGACAGTGTTTACGACCGGTTGTAACAACCCCCACAGACCCCTGAGAAAGTGTTTTTTACGACCAGGTTTTAACAACCACCCCAGACATTTAAGACAGTGTTATTCTGACCAGGGTTTTAACAACCACCCCGACTTAAAACCCGTGTTATACTGACCAGGTTTTTTAAAACCACCCCCGACATTAAACAGTGTTATATGACCCGGGTTTTAAAACCACCACAGACATTTAAAACAGTGTTTTACTGACCAGGGTTTAACAACCACCACAAACATTAAGACAGTGTTATACTGACCAGGTTGTAACAACCACCACACAAATACATTTCATAAAGAGATCAAGCCTCAGAGGTTGTAGATCTTATTTTCTTTCCTTGGACTTTTTGTTATATTTGTGATTGTGGATGTTTCACTTAACATAGTAAAAGTGAGAGAAATGAAGTCGCGAAAAACATTAAAAAGTGAGGGAGACTAATTATTTAATAATTATTTGCGGTTACTTCTTAGTAACCATAAGATAATTCAAAAATCTTTTTTGCTATATCTAGCGCAAGATTCTCTCAGTTGTTACTTTTTATGTCTTCAGATATCTCATTAAGAATATTTGCAAAATACTATATAACAACTTTCTCCAAACCGCTTGTTCAGAATTATATTAAAACATATAGTGAGGATTTTCTTTATTTTTTCTTTAATTCCCTTCATTTAATTTCAACAGCTGTGTGAGACAGCACAGATATGTGCATGAGAATGTGTGCACATATGTAAGTGATACATGATTTAGGATATTAGGTATTGTACGTGAGCGTGGGAAATTGTTTATACATGTTATTGTGTGTGTGTGTGTGTGTGTGTGTGTGTGTGTGTGTGTGTGTGTGTGTGTGTGTGTGTGTTGCTTTATTCGTGCGTCTGTACGTGTGATTGTGTAGGATGTGTATGTGGAAATACAGAATTGAGTGTAAAGAAGAGTGCGCGCTTGTGAACCTTAGCGTACCAGGGAAATAAAGATCAATAACAAGAAAAACGATAACTGATAACAATTAATTACAATTATCATGCAGGGAACACAAACGTTCACACACCACAATAATCTACGTACATAAAAACGTTCACAGATTCATTTACATAACTAAATAATTGAATACGCTAATAATGGCATAGGAACAATATTAAATATAAATATATGTTCCAGATTTTCACTAGTGGCCAGTTCTTGGTGGACGAACTGTGATAGAGATCTCTCTTGTCTCAGGTAGTCGACGTTCGAGTCTGTCCAGGAGGATGTTATTACAGAGCGCAGATTATCTGCGTGTCCTCCTCTGTAATAACATCTACCTTCGTATACTGATATTAATACACTTGCGTAGTAATATCATATACGGACAGTGCTTCAAGGCTGGTTAAAACTGCTGACCTCAAGGAAGTGGTGAAGGGCGAATACCTGGATATACGGACCTGGGCTGGGACTTGCTGCCTCAGGGAAGATGGTGGTGAAAGGGTTAATACCTGGATACCAGGACCTGGGGTGTGTAATTGCTGACCCTCCAGGGAAGTGGTTCGAGTTTTGTAAGGGTGTATGGAAATACCTGGATCCCACGGACTGGAGGGGGCTTGCTGACCTCAGGGAAGTGTGTGAAGGTGTTAATACCTGGTTAACGGACATGGGGTGGGAACTTTGTCTGACTCAGGGAAGTGGTTTGAGGGGTAAATACCTGGAACCACGGACCTGGGGTGGGGACTTGCTGTTGCTGACCTCAGGGAAGTGGTGAAGGGTGGTGGGGAATACTTGGAACCTCGGACTGGGGGGTGGGGGGTGGGTAGGGACTTGCTAGACCTCAGGGGGAAGTGATGAGGGTGTATATGTATACCTGGAACACGGACCTGGGGGGGAATTGCTGACCTCAGGGAATAAAAGTGGTTGAAGGGTTTTTTAATTTTTTTTATTATAGTTTTGTTTATTATGATTTTTAATTAATCTTTTTTTTATTTTTTATTTAATTTTTTTTAAATAGTTATATTTTTATTAATAAATTTATACCTGGAACCACGAGACCTGGGGGTTGTTACTTGCCGTCCTCAGGAAGTGCGGTGTTTGAAGGGTTTGATTACTGGATCCCACGATCCTGGGTGGGACTTGTGACCTCAGGGAAGTGATGATGGGTTGGGAATACCTGGAACCACGGGACCTGGGGTTTTGGGTATTGCTGCACCAGCAGGGAAGTGGTGGAAGGGTAAATACCTGAACCACGGGACCTGGGTCCCTGGGGAGGGCTTTGCTCTCTTGCTGACCTCAGGGAACTAGTGGGTGAAGGGTGGAAGATGGAACCAAGGAAACTGGGGTGGGACTTGCTGTCCCAGGGAAGTTTTTTTTTGGGGCCCCTACTCCCCTAACGGTGAATACCTGGAACCACGCGACCTGGGGTGGGACTTGCTGACCTCAGGGAAGTGAGTGAAGGGTTAATCCCTGGAAACCACGGACCTGGGGGGGTTGGGGGTGGGTGTGGGATGTTGGGGGAATTTTGCTGACCTTCAGGGAAGTGATGAAGGGTGATACCTGCGAACCTACGGGACCTGGGGGGGGACTTGCGGACCTCTGGAAGCCCTGGAGTGAAGGGTAAATCCTGGATCCACGGACCTTGGGGTGGGACTTGTGACCGCAGGGAAGGGAAGGTGGTGTAACCTGTATGGTGAAATACTTGGAACCACGGACCTGGGCCGGTGGTGGGACTTGGCTGTCCGTCTAGGGAAGTGTGAAGGGTGTATACCTGTAAACAACGGACCTGGGGTGGGACTTGCTGGACCTCAGGGAAGTGTTGAAGGGGTTATTCTGGTAAAACCACGGACCTGGGGTGTTACTTGCGACATCAGGGGGGGGAAGAATGTGGTGAAGGGTGGTTATCCTTGGACCTAACCTAACGGAACCTGGGGGGGGGACTTGTGGACCTGAAGGAAGGGGTGGAAGGGGGGGAATTCCTGGATCACGTCTTATATCCACGGTCTGGGTGGGGGGGAGGAGTGGGACGTGTGCTTGGGGGGGTCATCGGGAAAGTGGTGTAGGGTTAATTACCCTGGATTCAAAGGTCCTGGGAGTGGGGAAGAAATTGCTGGGCCGGAACTCTGGGATGTGTGTAGGGAATACTTGGAAACCACGGACCTGGGAAGATGTGGTGTGGGACTTGCTGGTGCTGTCCTCAGGGATGTGGTGTAGGGTTAATTCCTGAAAAACGGTCCTGGGGGTTACTTGCTGTCCGCAGGGAAGTGTTGATGGTGAATACTTGGAAACACGAACACCTTGGGGGTGGGACTTGCTGACCTATGGGAATTGGTGAAGGGTGATTTCCTGGAACCACGGACCTGGGGTGGGACTTGCTTGACCTCAGGGATGATGGAGAAGGGTGAATACCTGGAACCTCGGTCCTGGGGTGGGGACTTGCTGACTCAGAGATAGAATTGGTGAAGCGTGTTTCCTGGGTTACATATGGACCTGGTGGGTGGGACTTGCTGATCCTCGGGGAAGTGATGAAGGAGTGTGAATCCTTGAACCAGGGACCTGGGGGTGGGACTTGCTGACCCAGGGAAGTGGTGAAGTTTAATACCTGGAACACGGGTCCTGGGTGTTACTTGTGACTCAGGGAAGGTGTTGAAGGGTGAATCTTGGAAACCCACGAACTGGGGTGGGACTGCTGACCTAAGGGATATGTTGGTTGAAGGGTGAATACCTGGAACCACGGACCTGGGGTGGGATGGACGTGCTGTCCTCAGGGAAAGTGTGAAGGGTGAATCCTGGCGAACCACGGACTGGGGTGGGGACTTGCTTACCTCAGGGAATTGTTGAAGGGTGAATACCTGAATCAAATGGACTGGGGGTGGGACTTGCTGTCCTCAGGGAAGTGAGGTAGGGTCAATACCTGGAACCACGGACCTGGGGTGGAACTTGCTGACTCAAGGGAAGTGGTGAAGGGTTAAATACCTGGAACCAGGACCTGGGGTGGGACTTGCTGACTCTGGGAAGTGGTGAAGGGTTGAATACTTGGAACCACGAATCTGGGGGTGGGATTTGCTGGACTCAGGGGAAGTGGGAAGGGTGAATACTGGAAACACGGAACTGCGAATGGGACTTGCTGACCTCAGAGAAGTGGTTTGAGGGTTGTATATATGGATCCACGGACCTGAGGTGGGGGTCTGCTGACCTTCGGAAGTGGTGTGAAGGGTAAATACCTGGAACACGGAACTGAGGTTGGGACTTGCTGACCTCAGGGAAAGGAAGTGGGGAAGGGTTGTGTGAATACTCTGGAACCACGGACCTGGGGTGGGGGAATTGAGCTGACCCAGGGAAGGAAGTTGGTGAAGGGTGAATACCTGGATAATGGGACTGGGGTGGGACTTGCTGACCTCAGGGAAATGGTGAAGGGTTAATTACTGGAAAACCACGGACCTGGGGTGAGGACTTGATGACTCAGGGAAGTGTGTGAAGGGTGAAATACTTGGAACACGAACCTGCGGTGGGACTTACTGTCCTCAGGGAAGTGGTGAGGGTGAATACCTGGAACCACGGCCTGGGAATGGGGTCTTGCTGGACTCTAGGGAAGTGGTGATGGGTGTTTACCTGGGATCACGGGACCTGAGGTGGGGACTGCTGTCCTCAGGGAAAAGTGGTCGAATGAGGGTAAATACCTGGTACACGGACCTGGGGGTGGGATCTTGCGACCTCAGGGAAGGGTGGTGAAGATGAATACCTGGAACCTCGGACCTGGGGTTGGGACTTGCTGACCTCAGGGAAGTGGTTGAAGGGTGATTACCTGGGTTCCACTGATCTGGGGTGGTGGGACTTGTTGAGGGGGGGGTGGGAGTGGGTGAGGCCATCAAAGATATCGAAAAGAATTTCCAGAACTTCTGGGAAAAAGGGGAATATTCCGGGGGCCCACGGCATGGATTCTTGGAGTGTAGGATGGACGTGGAGAAGGGAGAATATATGAGGGGGGGACACAGATGGACTTCCTGGACACATGAACTGGGGAAGGTAAGAGTCTGAGTGTAGGATAGGCAGTGGGGAAGGGAGAGTATCTGAGCGGGACACGGATGGGACTATCGGAAACATGAACTGGGGAAAGGTTAAGATTACTGAGAGAGGATAGGAAGTGGGGGATGGGAGGAATATCTTTTTTGAGGGGACACAGACTCCCTGGAACATGGAATGGGGAAGGTAAGATTACTGAGTGAAGGATAGGCTGTGGGGGAAGGGAGAGTATCTGAGGGGGGGGACACTGATGGGATCCTGGACACTATGAACCTGGGGAAGGTAAGGATTACTGAGTTGTTTAGGATAGGCAGGGGAGAAGGGAGAGAATATCTGAGGGGAAACAGATGGACTCATGGGACACATGGACCTTGGGAAGTTTAGCTGCAAAATTTACTGAGTGTATGATAGGAAGTTAGGGGGATGGGAAGATTTATATGTAATATTACTGAGTGTAGGGTAGGAAGTGTAGGATGGAAGTGTTAGGATGATAGTATGAGGGAACACAGGGGACCCGGGGAAGACTTCGATGCAAGTTTACCGAGGGGTAGGAAGGTCGTGGGGGAAGGGAGGCATAAACTGAGATAGAACTTTATTACCAGCTGTTCTTGGTAAGAATCTCGTTCTGAATTACAGTTGATTGGGTGATAGTAGAGACCTTGTCAGCACTTTACTGTGTCATAAGAGGATCTCGGGGAATATGAGCTTCCTCTGGTTTTGTTGCTAATGATGGAATTTCTACGGGTATTGATTTTCACTCCGGTGCTGTTTTGTAATGTAAGTATGAAAGTTGTAGAAGATAATGATTGTGGACGGGGTGAGTTTGTTCCTTTTCATTCGTCATATATTGAAAACCACTGTATTGGATTTCGATATTGTTGCTGGTCATTTTTTATTCTTTGTTGCTTTCTTCAAAAGCAGGAAATTTTATTCAATAAAAAGTGTTGATTCTGTATCTTAAATAGATATGGTAACTCTTGCTGGAAAGTTAAATTTATTAGGTCTAAAAAAGTAAAAAGAAAATAACCAGATGAGCTTGTAATGTAAAACTTTTCCAAACAAATGCAAAAATATGGAACTGTATGAACTGGATCAGTAGTAATTGCATTATTTTCCTTAAGTTTTTTGAAGATTGTGTGATAAATTTCTGTCAAGGTCCCTTCACTTATCTATTTAATCCAGGTTCGTTGATCGCTTTGTTGTTTGGGAAGGAATATTAAATCTAAACAAGGCCCCTAGTTTCAAAATGATTATTATTCTTGTTTTTGTCCACGATGCTGAGTGATTTGGTTATTTTCGTTTCCTAAATAATGTGTCTGATGATCGTTAAGACAGATGAAATGGGCTACATGCCAGCGATACATTTTTTGTCATTGTGATATTTTTGGAAATAAAATAATAACAGCGCGTTAGGAGTCAAATTAGATTGGCAATCATTTTTAATTATTTAATATTAGGACAGATTAAAATATTATGGGAAATGTGAGAGCTGTGTTAGCGCTGCAGGGTGTGGTGTTGTCAAGTCTGTTGCATCCGGATGACGAATGGTTATGTATGTTTTTTTCTTATATCCAGGGCCCGAAAAGGAAAAGAAAAGATAATTTTACGGAGGGAAGACGCGGTGTAAAAAGTTTTACTGGTGTGAGGTTTTCATGTCGTCGATGGTAGATACTCTTACACTCAAGGAGATCAGAGTGGTAAACAAGGGAGATCAAAATTATAAACTCTAGGAAGCTCAAATAATAAGGGGTTGAGGTATGCAACGTAGAGGAAACCGTTCACCGTTTCTTCTAGTTACGATGCAAAAATATGGTCACTAGGGATGAGCGAAATTTATCAATAACGTGATGATGATAGCAAAGAAGTCGTTTTTGTGAGAAGATAGTTTATGGTAGCGTTAGAAAGTTGCTTTCTTCAAATCTGGAGTTATCCCGGTCGAATTGTTTGATAAAAGTGATGGCTAAATGTTGACCTCTTCTTGAAGTGGGGTGAAGGCGGGTCAGTGGTGCTTCCTCCCTTACTCCCCAATGAGGTAGGTGAGTTTTTAGAGAGGTCAAGTATTTGAAATTAGAAGATATAATAGCAGCCCAAGCTTTTTTTAGACGCTTAGAACGGGTCAGTGGACTTTAGAAGAAAAACCTTTCTCAATGGTACTATATATGTATATGGATTGTTTGCTATTATTCTGTATATAACCTTTTTAATTATAAAAAGGAATTGAATGTGCTCATTTGTCCTTTTAAATGTACTCCTCTGGGGGTACTCGAGTGTTTCCAAGGGAATCCGAAGTATCTTGTCCTAAGTATTGGTTACTATGCCTTTCCGATAAGATTTCTACGATCCAAAAAATTTCTACTAATACCCTTTAGCTCCTACCTAGTTATCCGTAATCTTCTAATGCCTGTCAACTGTATGGTACAGTAACAGCTAAACGCGTTATATAAACAGCCACCAATGACTTAAGTATGAAGTTTTGTGGTTCTCGACACAGGTGAACGTCACAAATTCCATCTTGAAAACCATCTGAACCATAATGAGGAATCCCGAGAATTTTATATAGGGGGGAAATTGTTGTTTTTAAAATTAAAATTGTTTTAATAGACTCTAAATAGCTATCGAAACTGTATAATCAATAATTTGCGTTACATACTGTATTTTTCATGTTTCAAGAGAGAAAGATCCAATTATGTTTCTTTCCATGACAGTCATGTTTCATGGGCAATCTTGTTTCATGGAAAGAAACATTAATTCATTTATTCTCTCATGAAACATGAAAATAATAAAGTCAGTTTATAATCGAATTATGGGTAATTTGCTAGATAGCTGTTTTTGTAGGAGTCTATTGTACAAATCTTAAAACAACATTGCTATGATGCCAGGTAGTTTCGAGAGCAATCCTGGCAAGTGTATAATGTTTGTGTTTCCTAACACTTACACGGTTCTTAAAGAACCGTTACATTTTCAAAGTACCGCAGATACATCTGAAACATTTGGATGTAGGAGGTTGTAAGTACGTAACAGTGAGTGTACATAATGAGCAGTTGAACCTTCCTCGTCTCCCATAAGATCTTCCTTATCCGTTTTGTAGGCATTAATTGATACGCAACACCTTTGGCTGGTGAAACTGGGGTCTATTATTATGCCGGGGCTGGCAGTCTCCAACTCCATTCATAGGAAGGCATTTCACTGCATTAACAACTAAAGGTGCACAGTATGATAGGTGTGTGTGTATAAATAAAATTTGTT
>NC_069497.1:1398963-1439967 GCF_026875155.1 Cherax quadricarinatus
CCCAACCCCCCCAACCCTTCCCCCGAATTCCCTCAAAAATCTCGGAAAAGGGCCGCCGACACGTGCCCCCGCCCCTTTTGGTTCCACGTCAAGCCCTCCTAATAACGCAGTTCCAGTCCCCACCAACGATGGACATGCAGGTAACCACGTAAGAAGAAAACTAGTTCTTCACATACAAAATCCCTTTTTACCCTCACATCATTTTCTGCTGGTGAAATACACACTTACAAAAGATACCCTCGGGCCCCACCACCACCCATCCACGTGCAATACTCTTCCCCCCTCCCCCTCACTTCTTACAACACAAACGGGCTCGCCTCCCTGATCAATATACCCACACCACCTTTCAGACATGCAGATGGCAAGTCCATGACCTGAAAACCCCTCCACCTCGAGCACTCTTCCCTCCTTGAAATTGTTCTTGAAGGAACACTAAAATCCCCCCTATTTTATACAGAAACATTCGAAACCATTCCCTCTTCCCCACTATTACACAGTCCATTTACGTTCACAGTCTTTTACACCTAAGGCCTCTTAAAAGTTCCAAAACCCTTCCTCCTCTCTTCATTCATCCCAGGGCCTCCTGCTCCCAGAGCCAGCACAAGGCTTCACGCCATCACCCCCCCCCCCCCCCCGCTTTTTTGCGATGCCTCTTATCGCGACTACTTCGACAGTGCTTTTTCCTTCCTCCCGACTTCTGCGCCGGCGTCAGGACATCATCTGAGTCTGACGCCCCGCTCTCTTCCTCGTGATGCCTCTACATCCATGTTATCTTCTGAGGTTCCCTCACGATGTACCTCAACCTCCACCACGCCTCGTTCCCACAGCACACGGCAAACAACTCACTCTTACTAGTTGGCCGTCAACCCTGCTATGGTTTTTATATTTACTTTCCTCTACAGGCAACGCCGTGCCTCTCACCAGCTCAGGAACAACATCCTCTGCAGGCGGTGTAAATTGTTCTTAACACTTCCTGAAGCTCTTCCTCTAGAGCCTGCACTCCTCCTGCACTTGAACTTATGTACTTTCCCTTTCCTAGTAACAGATCCTTTTACATCACAGCTTACCTCACAAAATGCCATCCCCTCTTTTGGGAAACCTCCACCTCTTCACTCCACAAGCGCCCCAAGCCCTTGCTTTCGCGTGGGGCTCTCAACAGCTATCACGCTGGTAACTGGTGCTTCACCAGTTTTTTGCGGCGCCCTTTCGCTTCACACCGCTGCCGCCATTTTGGTCGTACCCCCTGCAATTTGCACGTACGCTTGTCCGGCAAGATCCCATAATTTGCGCCCCTGAAGTCCTCCAACACGACTTAAGACGGTATGGGATGTCTCAGAGTCTCTTCGGGGGGAAAAAGGTTCCCTCCAGACGGCCCATGTAAGCACCTCCGCCACTTGCCCTGTTGTGCCAGATGTAGGTTCCATATCCCTCAAAAAAACTCCTGTGTCACTCATCTGCCCAAAATGGACATTACGAATTTTTAAAACCCAGTAAAGTGGCGGATCGTCGATCAAATGCACCTTACGCGGAGTAGCGTCAAGACCACTTTGGAATCTCGTCCCCAAAAGATCTACACGGACAAATTCGTTTGAGAAGATTTATAAGCCCCATTCAGGGCTATATCATACACCTCATCTCCTGGATTCCTAACCCCCAAATGTTGTTGGGAGTTCCTGGGGCTGAAGAGGGTGAAATTCCCCCATAAAGCGCTAAATACCAAGGGATTTCGCGCCCCTCCCACATCAGCACCATGTTGTACAGGTAGCTCGCCTGAAAACAGCAGGGGGTAGAGCACAACCGCACTCTCCCGTGGTGGAGTGAATGATTTTTATTAAGTAGGTTAGACTCTGAGGTATATCAAATTAAATTATATTAATCAAAATTTAAACAAATTAATTTAAAAAACCCCTTTTTTTCGTAACAATAGTATTGTGCTGAAAGCAATAACTTTATAATTCTTAAATACCGTCGGTACATTAAATTTTTAAGATATTACAAATTATGTACAAGCAAGTTTGTGTTATTGTTAAGTGTCAAAATAGTTCACTATGTTCCCCGACTCGACTAGACTTGAACAAGTGACTGACAAAAATCCTCAAGTAAACTAACTTCTTGCCAATGGGGAGTCAAACAGTCTGCTTAACAATAAAAAAGAAATGTAAGCCCAATAGCAAATATCAAGCAACTGCTACACAGAATCAGGAACAAGGAAAACAATTAAAGACAGCAGTAGGGACCTTCAGCAATCCTCCACAAAAGTCAAAAACTCCCTAATCTGAATCTAAGTTCAGCATAAGAAAATCCCCAAATGTGTAAAAAAAGATACAGCAAGTTAGGTCAGAACACAGCTCAGGACCCGAGTTGTGTAGGTGTCTATGCGACACAAACCTCATACAAGTCGAAAATCACTAAGTCTTTTCAATTTCTGTGACAGAGATCTACAGAACTAAAAGAATAATGAGACGGACAATTTTTGGGCAACCCCAAGAGAGTTAGACCAGATTGAAAAATTCAGGAGAGGTGATGACACCCCCCCCCCCCCAAATTTCGTGATAGTCAATGTTTGTTGCCCAGCCCAAAAAAAGCCGGCAGTGAAAACGGCAAAAAGCGATTTAAATTTCGGAGTTAGCAATCAAGGGCTTTAATTGGCACATAATATGTTTTCATCCTATCTAACAAAGGGAAAACTAAGTAATTTAAAAAATATAAAGCAATACATTTTTCGATTTAGTATTTTAGGGAATTACAAGCAAAAAATTTTAAAATTAAAATTTTAAAAAAGGGAAAAAATTATATATATATATAATATTTTTTTATATATTTTATATTTTATATTTTTATATACATAAATATTAATTTATTTTAACCCAAATTTAGGGGTTGCAACAAACCCCAAAAACCCTTTTCAATAAAGGGGGTGGGAAAAAGCAAGCAACCACTACAATTCAGCAGTGGGAAAAAAACAAAACAACCACTTAAAAAACCCAAACAGTGTGAACAAACAAGCAACCACTACAATTTCAAAAAAAGTGAGGGGCCCAAATTTAAGCCAAAACCCTTTTCAAATTTTCCAAAACAGAGGGGGAAAAAAGGAACCCAACCCAAAACAATTACAAGCGGGGGGGAACAAAAAAGCCCCCAAACCCCTTTAAAACAAGCGTGGGGAAAAAAGCCAAAACAAAAAAAAACTACCCAAAACAAGCAGTGGGAAACAAGCATTTTTTAAACCCCTTTCCCTACAAGGTTTGTGTCAACAAGTAATCAACCACTACAATAAAAAACATTGGAGCAAGCAAGCAACCCCTACAATTTTCCAATCAGTGAGGGAAAAAGGCAAGCAAAACCCCTCAATACAAAGGGAGTTTGGGGAAAAAGGGAAGCAAAATCTACCAAATAAGCAGTTTGGGTTTAGCAAGCAACCCCTAAAAATATAAGCGTGGGAAAAAACAAGCATCCAGGGTTTCAAGCAGTGGAAACAAGCAAGGGGAAACCCCAAAAAAATTTAAAACAGTGGGGGGCAAGAAACAAAACCCCTACAAAAAAAAAGCGAGTTATCAAAACAAGGGAACCCCCTTTCGAACAAAACAATTGGAAAAAGCAAGCAACCACTAAAAATATCAGCAGTGGGGACAACAAGCAACCACTACACAAACCAAACAATGGGAAACAAAACAAGGGAAAACTACAATATCGCGTGGGGGGAACCCAAACAAGGGAACCACTACAAGGGCTTTCAGTGGGGGGCAAGCAAAACCCAAACCCCCACAAAGTAATAAATTTCGAACAAGCAAGGGAAAACCCCACGTACCAAAACAGTGGAAGCAAAAAGCAACCACTTTTCAATTTCAAGCAGTTGGAAAAGCAAGGGAACCCCTACAATATAAGGGGAAAGGGAATGTTATGACCAAGGTCATAATTTTAAGGGAAAAATTTTTTTTATATTTTATTATCCTCTTTAAAATTTTTTTGGGGGGTTTTTAATATTAAACCAAAATTAAAAATTTCACTAGTTTAATTTAAAAATTTTTGATTTAGGGAAATTTTTTACCCCGGGGATGAAAGTTTATATATATATTTTTTTTTATTTTTGGTTTTGTGTAGGGGGGGTAGGAAAAAACTGGTTAAAAAGGGTTTAAAAAAAAGGTAAAGTCCCTTTGGGGGGGTATTTTTGTTACTCTTCCGTCTTTCCCCTTTTGGGGGTTGATGGGCATGTAGGGGGTTAAATGGGTTTAATTTAGTTTGCACTTCTGCCCCAATCGTGTGCATTGGGCTGAGCTACCCCTTTCCAAATACTCCCCCCTTTTCCCTTTTTGGGTAGAGGGAAATTTTTTTTTGTAGAAAAACTCCTGAACCCCGCTTAAAGGGTTTTTTCTGAATTGAAGTCGGGGGGAGAGTTAAATTTTCTGTAAACCCCCAGTTTTCGATGGGACGACCTGTGGGTTTAAATTTAGAACTTTTTAAGGGTTATTATTTTTTTCTTAAGGGCCCGGGAGTTTTTTCAGTGAAAGGGGTTCCTTCTCAATGTAGGGAAATTATTTTTGGAAAAAAAAAGCCACAAAGTAGAAAGTTTTTACTCGAACTTTAAAAAAAAATTAGTAAAAGAAAACCTTAAAAAAGGGCTTGTCCCTGTGGTGCAGTGGGGGACCAAGAAGGGCCCCCCAAGTAAGGAAGATTTTTTCCCGTGGAAAAGAGATTAAAAACTGAAGAAAATCGGGGGTAATGGGAAAAACCTTTTGATTTATTATTTTCGGTAATTTTGAAAAAGGAAAAAAGCAAAATTTAAATCCGGGAAATTGATTTACCCTACAGGGAAATTTTTTTGGAGTTTTTCCCCCCCACAGTTTTCCCCCTGGGGAATTTCCCCGTTTCGGGGCGTGGAAAGGGGCTGCTCCCGGTTTTAAAAAAGCTCTGTATGAGTTAGCCCCGTTAAAAAAAAAAAGCTCTGCGGGGGGGAAATAAGTTTCCTGTTTTAAAATTTGGTTTTTATTTTAAAAATAGCAAAAGCCCCCTTTTGCTTCACCATGTGGGGCCTTGTACCCAAAATCAGATGGTTCATTTGAAAAGTGTACGGGGTATGGGAGAGTTTAAATTTTCCCAACGGTGGACGAAAGGGTTTTTCCCCCCTTTCCCAGGGTTTGACCCACCCCAATTTTTTACAGTTTTCTGCAGTTCCAAAAAATATTCAGTCGTTTTTTGGGCCTCTTGCATGGTTATTATAGGTGCCCTTTTTCGCCCCGAGCTCAGAAGATTTCTTCTTTCCACTTTTGCCCGGAGGGGCCCGTTTAACTACCGGGTGAGGCCCCCTTTTGGGGTCTGGGAAAGCCCCCTTTGGGCCTTTTCCCGGGGCTTATGGAAACGGGCCCCGACTACGACTTGGGGAAAGGGCGGAAGGCCCACCTTTGATCTATAGTATTTAACGTGAATGGGGGCCCCAAAACCTGATTCAAGGGGGGAAGCGCTCTTGGGAAAAGGGTAGATTTAACACCCCTTTCACCGTCAACCCTTTCCAAAAAGTGGGGTTTTGGGCAGGCCCGGAAAAAAAAATTTTTCTTGGGGGTTTTAAAAAATAGGACAAGGCACAGTTTTCCCCCCCTCAATGTGAAAAATTCTTTCTATTGAAATTTCCCGTCCGCAAAACAAGAAAAGGTGTACAGAGGTTCCCAAGGAGGTGGGTTTCTTCCGCCCGGGTTTTGCCCCTTTTTTTTTTCAAGTGGCCGGGGGGCCCCCTTGGGAATATATATTTTTTATATTTATAAAATATAAATATATATTATAAAATATATTTTTTATATTTTTATATTTTATATATATTTATATATTTATAATTTTTATATATTTTTTACTTTTATATTAAAAAAATATATATTTTATATATATATTTTATTTTATATATATATATTTTTTTTATATATATATATATATTAGTTGTAGGTTTGGGGACAGCAAAACCCCCCAGGGAAGTACTTTCCGTCCCGCCCGGGTGATTTTGAAACAAAAAACCCGTAAATGTTTTGCTTTATGGTAGGATTGTGGTTTTTTTTTTTCTGTTTTATAAACCGCTAAAATAACAGGGGTAAACTTGGTTCATTTTCCCACTTTTCACTTTGGTCACACTTCACAGGAAAAGGGAATTTAAAATATTTATTACATACATCTAGGGTTTTTTCCCTTTTTTTAAATAGCTTTTTTCTTTTTTATTTCTTTTTATTGTCCCTTTGGGGGGTTGGGAAAAAAATCTTTCCCCGTAAGCCTTTCGTTGGGCGAAAATTTGAGGCGACTAAAAAAGCCGGGAGCAAGGGGGGAGTAACCCCCCTTTTCCCTTTTATACCAGTTTCTTTAAAAAAAAAGAAGAAGAAAAAAATTTATTAAAAAAAAGGGTTTTCTTAAATTTTTTGGGTGGATGTTTGTGGGAAAGACAAGAAAAAAAGATTTATTGCTGATGTTTTTGAATGAAAAGAAGTTTTGGGTGTCCTGGCCCCCAAGCGGGAAAAAAAAGCTGAAGGGGGTAGGGGGGTATCAGTGGGGGAAAAAAATTGGGATTAAATCTGGAGTATCTGAGAGAGTTAGAGCAAAGGAAGGGTAGCATATGTTAAATGATCAGTTATGAAGGAAAAAGAGAATATGAATGTGAAATTCAAGAATTATGTGGATTAAAGTAAAGGTTGGATGCGAGAAGTGGTCATAATAAGCGTGTATGCACCTGGAGAAGAGAGGAATGCAGAGGAGAGAGAAAAGGATTTTGGGAGATGTTAAGTGAATGTATAGGAGCCTTTGAACCAAGTGAGACAGTAATTGTGGTAGGGGACTTGAATGCTAAAGTAGGAGAAATTTTTAGAAGGGTGTGGAAAGGTAAGTTTGGGGGGGCCAGGTGTAATGAAATGGGAGCCCTTTGATTGAACTTTGTATAGAAAAGGGGTTTAGTTATAGGTAATACATATTTTAAGAAAAAGAGGATAAATAAGTATACACGATATGATGTAGGGCGAAATGACAGTAGTTGTTGGATTATGTATTGGTAGATAAAAGACTGTTGAGTAGCTTCAGGATGTACATGTTTAAGAGGGGCCACAGATATATCAGATCACTTTCTATTGTAGCTAACACTGAGAGTAAAAGGTAGATGGGAACAAGGAGAATAGAAGCATCAGGGAAGAGAGAGGTGAAGGTTTAAAAAAACTAAAAGAGAGGCAGTTTTGGGTAAGATATAAACAGCTATTGGAGGATAGATGGGCTAATGAAGCATAGGCAATGGGGTCGAAGAGGTATGGGGGAGGTTTAAAAATTAGTGTTTAGAGTGTTCAGCAGAAGTTTGTGGTTACAGGAAAGTGGGTGCAGGAGGGAAGAGGAGCGATTGGTGGAATGATGATGTAAAGAGAGTAGTAAGGGAGAAAAAGTTAGCATATGAGAAGTTTTACAAAGTAGAAGTGATGCAAGGAGGGAAGAGTATATGGAGAAAAAGAGAGAAGTTAAGAGAGTGGTGAAGCAATGTAAAAAGAGAGCAAATGAGAAGTGGGTGAGATGTTATCAACAAATTTTGTTGAAAATAAGAAAAAGTCTGGAGTGAGATTAACAAGTTAAGAAAGCCTAGAGAACAAATGGATTTGTCAGTTAAAAATAGGAGAGGAAGTTATTTAAATGGAGAGTTTAGAGGTATTGGAAGTTTGGAAGGAATATTTTGAGGAATTGTTAAATGTTGATGAAGAAGGGAACTGTGATTTCGTGTATAGGGCAAGGAGGAATAACATCTTGTAGGAGTGAGGAAGAGCCATTTTGTGAGGGTGGGGGAAGTTCGTGAGGCAGTAGGTAAAATGAAAGGGGTAAGGCAGCCGGGTTTATGGGATAAAAGATAGAAATGTTAAAGCAGGTGGGATATATTTTTGGAGGGGTTGGTGCAATTATTTAAATAAATGTATGGAAGAGGGTAAGGTACCTAGGATTGGTAGAGAGCATGCATAGTTCCTTTGTATAAAGGAAAAGGGGGATAAAAGAGAGTGCAAAAATTATGGGGGATAAGTCTGTTGAGTGTACCTGTAAAGTGTATGGTAGAGTTATAATTGAAAGAATTAAGAGTAAGATGGAGAATAGGATAGCAAGTTTGAACCAAGGAGGCTTTAGGAAAGGTAGGGGGTGTGGGACCAGGTGTTTACAGTGAAACATATAAGTGAACAGTATTTAGATAAGGCTAAAGAGGTCTTTGTGGCATTATGGATTTGGAAAGGCTATGACAGGGTGGAAAAGGGGGGCAATGTGGCAGATGTTGCAAGTGTATGGTGTAGGAGGTAGGTTACTGAAAGCAGTGAAGAGTTTTTACGAGATAGTGAGGCTCAAGTTAGATTTATGTAGGAAAGAGGGAAATTTTTCCCAGTAAAAGTAGCCTTAGAACAAGGATGTGTGATGTCACCAGGGTTTGTTTAATATATTTATAGATGGGGTTGTAAGAGAAGTAAATGCGAGGGTCTTGGCAAGAGGCGTGGAGTTAAAAGATAAAGAATCACACACAAAGTGGGAGTTGTCAACGCTGCTCTTGCTATGACACTGTGCTCTTGGAGATTCTGAAGAGAAGTTGCAGAGATTGGTGGATGAATTTGGTAGGGTGTGCAAAAGAAGAAAATTAAAGGTGAATACAGGAAAGAGTAAGGTTTTGAGGATAACAAAAAGATTAGTGATGAAAGATTGAATATCAATTGGAGGGAGAGAGTATGGAGGAGGTGAACGTATTCAGATATTTGGGAGTGGGGCGTGCAGCGGAAAGGGTCATGAAAGATGAGGTTTAATCATAGAAATTTTATGAGGGAAAAAGAGTGAGTGGTGCACTTAGGAGTCTGTGGAGACAAAGAACTTTGTCCTTGGAGGCAAAGAGGGGAATGTATGAGAGTATAGTTTTACCAACGCCTTATATGGGGGGTGAAGCGTGGGTGATGAATGTTGCAGCGAGGAGAAGGCTGGAGCAGTGGAGATGTCATGTCTGAGGGGATTGTGTGGTGTAATATAATGCAGAGAATTCGTAGTTTGGAAGTTAGGAGGAGTGCGGGATTACCAAAACTGTTGTCCAGAGGGCTGAGGAAGGGTTGTTGAGGTGGTTTCGGACATGTAAGAGAATGGAGCGAAACAGAATGACTTCAAGAGTGTATCAGTCTGTAAATGGAAGGAAGGCGGGGTAGGGGTTTGGCCTAGGAAAAGGGGTTTGGGGGAGGGGGGAAAGGAGGTTTTGTGTTGCGAGGGGCTTGGGCTTCCAGCAGGCATGCGTTAGCGTGTTTGAAAAGGATGAATGGAGACAAATGGTTTTTAATACTGACGTGCTGTTTGGAGTGTGACAAAGTAACATTTAGAAGGGGTTCAGGGAAACCGGGCAGGGCCGATTAGTCCCGGAGATGGAAGTATGGGCCCGACGAAAAACTTACTTTTTTGGACTCCAAAAATCCACACCTTTCTGCCGATTATAGGTTTTTACAAACTCCTTGTGACTCAAGGGAAATTTCGGGAAAACCCCCCCAAACTACAAAAAATTTTGTAACAAACCTTGCTCTTTGTAACGTGAGCTAAAGGTGTTTCCAAAACCTTCGACAGATAAACGGTGACTTGATAGAAACTTTAAGGTTTTCCTTTGGTGTCCACGTCCTTTCCCTTGTCTAGGAAAAAGCCCCCAAATTTGGAAAAACTTTGTTCCAAAGTTTGTCTTTAATTTTTCACCCAAAGTAAACAAAAAGAGAAGCGATCCCCACTTCCTGAAGTGTTTTTTGTTTTGAGACCCTTTGCCCCACACTAACCACCGTCCCGTTTCTTTGGTTTGGGTTTTCCCGGCGTCAGTTTTTCCCCTCGAAGTAGAGTCAAATTTTAAACTGCCCGACGGGGCCCCCCCCAGTGCTCCCTGCCCTCACCCGCCCTAAACACAAAAAAAACGCTACCAAGTACCCTTCATCCTTGTACCTTTCCCCGATGAAAACAAAGCAAAAAATGTTTTTTTTCTTGCTGTTTTTTAATATAAAACAAAAAATGTAAAATAGTTTTAAATATGGGAATAAAGTGGGAAACAGGATTTTCCTTAATTTTCCTGCTAAGTAAGGATGTACTGTCCCCCTAAAAAAAATACATTTTTTGCAAAACCCCCCCGCAAGGAGGGAGAAAGGGCATTTGACTAGTGGCCCTGCATCGTGATCAATTACTCCCCCTAGCAGAAAAAAAACGCTTTGCCCCTTCCGAGGGGTTGGCCAAATCAGGGCTGAAAGGGCTGAAGGGGCTGAAGGGGGGGTGAAGGGGGCCTTTATCCCCCCTTCCGGAGAAAATTTTCCACATGGGGGGGCGGCGGAGGTTCGTGCAGGTGAACTTTTTCCCTTTACTTAAATTAATTTGAATTTTTTACTCGCCACCCCTGCTTGCTTGTCTTTTCTGAACCAAATTTTTAGTTGGGTTTTCGGGAAAAAATCACTAAATTTTTTTTCAACACTGGGGTTTTTAACGGGACTAGTTTTTTATTGTCCGCTTTTCACTACACCTTTGTTTAAAACAAACTGTCCTGATGATTCCATTTGCATCAAGGGTTATGGTCACAATTTTTCCCCAAATGGCCATTGGGAACCCCGGGCCATCATTGTCCTAATCATATGTCAGGTTTCTTTGGGGGATTTTTTTGTGTTTCTAGAAATTTTATTTGTAGAAAAAAATTTTTCTGTATTGTTTCCCGTATTTAATGGTTTTCAAGACATTCATAATCAGGTTTATTCCTTTTAAATGAATTTAAAGACAAGAGCTGTAACTCTTAAGGTTCCCCAAAAGATGAGAAATTGACCCATCAATGACTATTTCGTTGTGTCTGCAGTATTTACACAACTTATTTTGCTGTGTTAAAGCGACTGTTCTTCTGGGAAATGTAGTTTTTTGGGAGGCCGTTATTTCATCAGAGAGCCGTTCGGCCCGGGGAAACCCTAATTTTTATCCACAAATTTTTTAGTGGGCCCCCACGGACAAAGTCAGCGGGATTCTCTTGGGTAGAGACGTGAAGAAAGAGTAATCTTCTGCATCTTTTTTATTTTCACTCTTTCTGTACATAGACCAACTTATTTATTATTTCTTAACCACGGGAAAACATAAAAAAAGAAAGAACATAAAAAAGGGGAACATTGCAGCGGGCCTTTCCCCCTACTAGGCAGGTTTTTTACAATTATCCCCTAAAAACTTTTGACCCCCAATTTTCAATGCTCCCCAAAAATAAGCTTGATGTGCAAGTCCCACTCAAATCCAACCCCCCACTCATGACTTTCCAACCTAAATTTGAAACTCCCCAAAAGTCCTAGCCTCAAAAAACCCAAAAAAGGTAGACGTTCCACTCATCAACTACCCCATTTCCAAACCAAAACTTTCCTTGTCCTTTTTAAATTTAAATTTTTAATTTAAACCATTACTGGGGGTTTTCTCTTGGAGAGATATCCTCAAAACCTTTTTTAAAATCCCCTTTATTAATACCCATCTTCCACTAACACTTCTCAGGGCTCCCCTCATTCTTCGTCTAACAAGTGAATGTAATTTAAAGGGCCAATTTTCTTCATAAGGAAGATTTCTAATGCTGTTTTTTGGTGGTTTTTTAAATTTAGTCCACTGAATTAACGAATTATCATTCTGGGGAATATGAGAAAATTTCGATACCCCTTGGGGTTCTGTTGCTTACCTTCTTGAAAAAATCCCCGAAATTTTTTGCCTTATTACGTACGCTTTTGGCATTGTGTCTTGGTTTAAATTGCTGCTTACCATAACCCCCAAGTCCTTTTCGCAATCGGGTTTGGGTTTAAATTCTACAAATTTAATTTTAAGTGCTAGGGTTTTGGCACTCCCGAGTTCAGAACCTTGCATTTATCTACATTTAAAATGCACTGCCCCTTTCTGACCAAGGTAGAGTTTGTCCAAAACCTCCTGAAGTTCCCTAAAAATCACGTTTGAATCAATTATCCTACTATCTTGGTCATCAGCGAATTTGTAATCATATTAAAACCTTCATCAAAATCAATTTATATATTTATAAAAACAAAGGGCCCAAGACTGATCCCTGTGGAACGCCCCTTGTTAATGATCCCATCGGATTTAACCCCATTTATGGACACTCATTGTTCCTGTCTGTGAGCCATGAGATGATCGACCACGAGAGCACCCCTTCCCCCACTATGCCATGAGCTGCTACTTTCTTCAACAGTCTTTGCGTGCGGAACTCTATCAAATGCTTACTAAATTCTAGTAAAAATAACTCAAATTCTTTTATCTGTTGTCAACAAGCCTCAAAAGCTTTACTGAAAAGAAAGTTAATAAATTAGTTAGACAAGACCGGCCTCTGTGAATCCATGCTGAGTATTCATTAATCAAGCTATGCTTATCGAGATGGCTTCTTATAATCTCAGCTGTATTGACTCTAGTAATTTGCCTACAATGAGGTCAGGTTATTGGGCGGTAATTTGACGGTAACGGACTTGTCCCCTGTTTTATAATAGGAATTACATTGCCATATTCCACAATATCAGACCACTGAAAGGTTTGAAGAGGATAAAATTAAAATATAGTTAATGGTCACAGACTTCCATTTTGCATTCCTTTGAACGCTTGAAAAAAAACCTCATCAGGACCGGTGACTTATTTGTTACTTTCAGTCTGTCTATCTGCTTCACAAACATTTCACTAGTGTCTGTGATGTTACATAATTTATCTTCTTCTGATCACTAATAAAAATTAATTACGGTTGATTCATTAGTGTCTTCTGTGTAAAAACCGAGAGAAAATAATATTTAAATTCGAGCACATTCATTCTCTATGTCAGTAAGATGTCCATAGTTATTTTTTAAGGGGAACTATCTTTATCTCTGACTTTTGTTCTATTATACCTGGAAAAAAAACTGCCTTAATTATCACTCCAGATCAGGGATTTCTCAATATGAGATGATCAAGTTACTTTGTTGAGATAGACAGCTAATTTTGTACCTACATAGAGGTGCTGTCAGTTCAGTTGTGGTACTGTTCTTTGACCTTCAAGGGTGCTACCTGGCCTTTTGAGTAATTAGTGTACTTCCTTCAGCATTACTAATGTAAGCTACAGCGCCATAACTCTGGTTCAACGCATCACAGAACACTGTAATGTGTACTTGTTTCCCTCTTGACCTATTTGTCTGGGAAATTTAATTTGATGAAGTTGTTTCAACTCCTTGGATATTTATCCCATGCTTGACTTATTTATAGAGGCAAAGTTTCATTCCCATCAAATTTTGAGTTTCCATGGCATCTTGCATAAGCTTTTTACCCTTTATGCTTAATTGGTGAGACGAGTTCTAGAGGGTCAAACATTGTGATACTCTGACAGTAAACTACGTTTGAGTGGATGTGGAACTGCATGTCTTTATTGTTTATTCTTTTTGAGACTCAAATGTATCTTCCTGTGTGTTTCCAATTAAGTCCCAGCATATTGTTGCCATCAGGAATTTCAGTTTCAGGGAAATTCTTCTTGATACAGTTCCCTTAATTGCTTTGAATTTGTATTCCACATCCTAAGAGGCATATTAGACTTCTTTCATCTCCTTGTAGCTTCTCTGTATAAGGATTTCAATCCCTCTCTTTATTTCACAGTTACCTTGAAGATTGTCCCACATTAGAAACTTTTCTGTAAGTCTTCTTTGAAGGGAATTTCAGATTTCTTTCAAATGTGTATTTAGAGTTGCTTCTGTAAGAATGGAGAGATGTTGCACCAAATAATACTGTTTTGATACGATAATGAAGTTTTCACAGGACTTTGAGGATCATGTGGATTTTCAGGCCACAAGAATCGAGTATTATCTTATCTATTTCTTGTAGTCCTGCCTTAAGAAAGCTTTGGAAATAATCAGCACGTGTAGGCCTTATGGTTTGTGCGAAATTCATAAGCACGTCTCCAACTTCTCAGGTTAGTGAGGGTCCGGTCATCAGGACAGTCATTAAGACTTTGCTACAATCTTTATTTTCACGTGTCTGCAATTATTATTACAAACACGTAGTGGAGTGGTTTCAGGATCTTTTCTGACTCCATGGTGCGGGAGATAATGGCGTTTGTCTTCAACTTAGCTTCGACTATCTTCCTCAATTGAATTTATTGTCAAACTGTTTTTGTTTGTATGAATATTATCAATAGGACAGTCAGTAGCTCGGGATTCTTTCTGAGCTCATGTATTTGTGCTTTCATCTGTCCGAAAGCATGCGATAATTGCTAGGCAGATGTGACGTGGATTTAATTTCCATGGTAACCTAAACCCCATTACTGTCATCTTTATATTTGACAGTGTCCAAAATATTGGTTATAAGTCTGAGACTCTTGTGGGCTTGGTTTATTTACATCAATACCTATAGCATCTAAATCCACAACTTATCAACTGGTTCATTTCATTCTTCACAGTAAGGTTATTTTTGCTGTGGTACATGATCAGGGTTTATTCTCGTAACTAGTACATTTTCCACTGAATCAATATCAGCTTCTTTCCCACTTTGAGAGGGAATGGACCACATATTCATGTGGCCTCCTGCTGTTGTCGCAAGTGAACATCATGGTTTACTTTACTATATTTTGCACAAAACAGTGATAATATTTCACTTCTTGATTAAATCAATTGGACTATTGTGTCCGTTGTATGTCAGGACAGGCTAACTTGACCTTAGCTGCTTTCAGTGCTGCAACTGTTTCCTTTAATCCCCGGATCTGCACTGCTTAGGCAAACATCTACTACCACAGCTTCTACTGTCTTTTTTCTGTTTCCTAGCCAACAGTGATTCTGGCTAGGTTATATGTCTGTTTACCAGAAATTGTGGAAAAAACCAGCTATATCTAACTGTATTTTGGCATAGGGTTGTTTTATTCAGTTTCTGCAACACTTATCTTCTTATGAAGGGACCTTTGTGAGGCCTTGATCAATTAGTGTTTAGCACATTGGTTTTGTGTAATTTATTTGATAAACTCAAACTCGAGCTATCGATGTGAGCAGTTTGTTAAAAACTTATCTCTCACTTTTTAAGCTGTTGCTTTGTTGACTGCTGTTGTCTGGGAAGTCTGCTTGCTGTTCAGCAAATGTATTTGGGCATTAATGCGGTATGGATGCATTACCCTTGCATTTTAAAACACTTCTTCAGTGAGCCATTTTTCCTCCCTTGTGTCTCAACCTAAACACTTGATGCATCTTTTCAGTGATGAACTCGTTGTTTTTACGTGCCTCCATTGTGTATATTGAATACAATACTGTGCCCAATGTGTTCCATCACTAAGTACACATTTTGGAGTACGTTTATGTTTGACCAGTCTGTGTACTGTGTCGTATTGTGTATTCACAGTTGATAAATGCCTATATGGGATTTTCCCATTATTGTGGTTTGTGGAGTAGGTTTATACTCTTTTATACTGAGTTGAAGGTTTATTCATCACGGGATTTGTGGATTTTTTTCATTCTTGTCTCGTTTGATTGCTATGCCCATGAAACTATTGTTTGTAAACCAGTGCCTAATTTCCCGTCACAAGTTGAAATAGCGTTTATTGAAACATAATATTTTAATCGTTCAATATTTGTGGTGAAACTAATCTTGTACAATACCACTGATAAAAAACAATCACATTGTCTTAGGTCATTTAGCACCGAGAGATCTAGAGACTATTGTATAATGTGATTCTAAATGCCTGTAAGTCTGAATTAAAATTGTTGGGTGGCTTCAAGCTTGATATAAGACTGCATGTCAACCTAGCCTTGTCAGCATCGAAGAATTGTCTGCAAAGACACTAGGCTTTTTGTAATTTCCCTTTGACCACCGGAAATGACTTAACAGTTAAGGGTTCCCCCCTTCACAAGAATATAAAAAATTTTGAACTTAGAAATTCGTCTAGTCAGTTCGTGAATTTACTAGGATTAAAACCAAATGAATTTTCAAAATTAGCCCTTTGGGAAAAATGGGGTAATGACAATGTAGGTAAGGGAAAGGGGAACTTGTTGTTGTTACAGGGTAACAGGTGGTTCCCCATAGTTAAGTAGGTCTTTTGGGGACAGAGTTTTGGGCAGATACCCTGTAGTCCTGTCCCCCTTTTGATTGTTGATCACAAAAAGTATCCAAAACTTTTTTAATTTCTCCTCAATGGATCTGATTCAAGAAATTTTTTTTCTAATGTTTATAGTCGAATTATTATTTCCAACTTGTGAAAATAATTCAAACTTGACCTAAAGATCATCAAAATCTATGTTTTGTACTTGAGTTAATCCTAACAGACTGAAATTAATTTTCTAATTGTGTAATTTTTGTCTGAAAAGACTAAACGGGTTTTTCAAACAGCCTTTTTAATGGTAACTAAAAATTTCTGCACCCCCTTAGAGTGTTTAAAAAACAAACTGCATAAACGCTGAGTTTTTGTTATGCTTAAGTCAGAAATAATCGAGTCAGACACTACTGACCCACTAAGCTTAACTCAGGGCAATGCCATCAGGGTACAGAGTACATTTTTTGGGGTTTTTTTTTTTTTTTTTTTTTTTTTTTTTGTTTTTTTTTTTTTTTTTTAAATTTTTTTTTTTTTTTTTTTTTTTTTTTTTTGTATTTTTTTTTTTTTTTTTTTTTCCTGTTAATTATATTTGAAAGCTTACACTTTAATATTTTCCCTTTTAATATAACAGGTAGATCTATAAGAAACAACTTTAACACAATCTTGTCTCTTAATTTTGTCTATAAACTTAAAAAACACTGTGTATTATATACACTCAACAAACATCATCACTTGGTGGGTTGTTTTAATCAGCAATTTCCCCAAATTGGAGCAGGGGGTGCAGGTTGGGGAGTCACCCAGCTCCCGTTTTTTTTGGTGTCCGCTGGGGGGACACCCTTTTCTTTTTGGGGGAAAGCTGGGGAGCGCCCTTTTCTTTTTTTGGTGCCCATTTTCTTGATTGATCTGGAGGGTCATTTAACTGATTTATTTTTTTAAACACTAGTTTTACAGTTTTTTTTTGAAGGACCTTGCTCATAGGTTATTTTTACCTGTATACAAATATTTGGACCCAGTGTGGCTTTACCTTTTGAGCACGACCAAACTCTGTTGAAGATATTTTGGCCTTACCCCTAGGTATATATTAAAAAAAATAGGAAACACTTAGCTGATAAAGAAAGCAAATGTCTACACAGCCGCCCCTGCAGACAGGTCTAGGTTGATTACAAAATCCTTTGACCAAGAAAATTTCGCAATCCCCCGACAACAAAAAATTCTAAAAACCTTGCCCTTTGTAACGTGGTATGGGTTTTTCCAAAACCTCGAAGGGATCGGTGATTGTTTGAAGTGAAGTGTCTTTGGATGCCCACGCTTCCATTGTCAGGAAACGCCACGGACCTTTTTCCACAAGAAATTTTTCTTATTGTCCAATGTATCACAAAAAGCTGATCACACTTTTTATTTTGTTTTTTCGTGTTTGTAACACTTTGTCCCCCACTAAACGCCAGTCATGTTCTTTTGGTTTTTCCGGCGCAGTGTCACTGTATAGATCAAAGTTATCGGGTCGCCACACCGCCCAAGCCGTCACTGCCCTAGCACAAAAAAAAACGCTGACCCATACCTTTTCATCCTTGTCACCTCCTCGGAAGCAAACAGAAAGTTTTTTTCTTGCTGTCTTAAGCGTAGCCACAATGTACAATTTTTACTATGGTAATAAAAGGGGGGGCAGGATTTTCCTTTTAAATTGCCTGCTAATAAGGATGTACGTTCTTTTTAAAAAAACACTTTGAACACCGCTGCAAGGGGCAGAGGTCACTTGACTACGTGGGATGACTGTGATCAATTACTCACCAGAAATAAAAAAGACCTCGCCCCTTCTGAGGGGTTGGCCCCTCAGGGGTAAAGGGGGGAAGGGCTGAAAAAAGGGTGAAGGGTGAAAGGGGGGTGACCCCCTCCTGGGGAAAATTTTTCCAAAAAAGCCCCTTGCCCCAAAACCCCCTTTACCCCCTCCCCCTTTAACCCTTTTAAGGCGACCCCTACCTCGCCCTTCCCCCCTATAATTTATATGCTTTTCCCTGTCATTTTTACTTTTTATCCCTTCCTCTAAATGACCAAACCACCTCAACAAACCCCCCTTCTGCCTCTGACTAATCTTTATTAACCCACACCTTTCCTAAATTTCCCCACTCCGAAATTTTTTGCAAATATTTCACCACACATTGCCCTTAACAGGGCATTCCCCTGCCCCCAACCCTCCCTGCTGCTGATTTTTCCACCCCAAACTTCCACCCAAAAGAGTGTTGGTCTACTATACTTTCAACATCCTTTTTGCCTCCCCAGATAAAAATTTTTTGACTCCCCATTACCTCAATCACCACTCACCTTTTTTCCCCCATCAATTCTATATTAACCTCTCCTTATAAATCCATCCCCCGACCGTAACTCCCCCAAATATCTGAAAAATTCACTTCTTCCATACTCCCCCTCCCCAAATTTTACCAATTTTTCTTTATCTAAAACATTTATACCCCCCCTCCCTTTCTCTTTTCTAGTTTTACTTTCAAAATTTTACCTTTAACACATTCCCAAAAATCACCACAAAACCTTTTTCAATTTTCTTTTGAATCTCCTTTAAACACAGACATCAGCAAAAAGTAAATGTGTTAAATTTCCCCTTTTGAATTTGATTCCCCATAATTTTAAACCCCCCCCTCCCGAACACCCTGCATTACTTCTTTTTCAAACCCCTTAAAAAATTAAACAACCATGGTGACTTACAATCCCTGTCTAAGGGCTACTTTTTCCGGGAAGTAGTCTCCCCCTCTCTACAACCCTAACCGAGCCTCACAACCTCTAAAAACTCTTTACAGCATTTAGTAACTTACCCCCACCATATTTTCAACATCTCCCAAAGCTCCCCTATCCCCTCTTCATATCCTTTTCTAAAACCATAAATCAAAAAAACTTCCCTACCTTTTTCTAAAAACTGTTCACATATATGCTTCAAAGTAAACACTTGATCTACACATCCCCTACCCACTCTGAAACCTCCTTGCTCATCCGCAATCCTACATTCTGTCTTACCTCTAATTCTTTCAATTATAACCCTACCATACACTTTTCCTGGTATACTCAATAAACTAATTCCTCTATAATTTTTACAATCTCTCTTGTCCCCTTTCCCTTTATATAAAGGGACTATACATGCTCTCCGCCAATCCCTAGGTACCTTCCCCTTTTTCATACATTTATTAAACAAAAGTTTAATATATATATATATATATATATATATATATATATATATATATATATATATATATATAATATATGTCGTGCCGAATATGTAAAACTGGTCAATTAGCAAGAACTCATTTAAAATTAAGTCCTTTCAAAAATTTTATCTTATACATTTAAAGATATATTTTTTTCATTAATGTTAATGTAAATTTTTTTAATTTTGCATCAAAAATATCTTAGAAAACTTACCTAACCTTATTTTAACAAGAGTAATTTATTTTAGCCTAACCCAACTAAATATATTTTAGATTTGTTTACAATAATTTAATACCAAACAAACACAGTGAAATATATTTTTTTCGTTAGGTTCAGAATGATTTTGGCGAAATTATTGCATACACAAATTTTCACTCGTCTTATATGGCAAGATGAGCGTTGCAAATTTAAGCCAAGATCGCAAGTTCTGCCTATTCGGCACGACATATATATATATATATATATATATATATATATATATATATATATATATATATAATATATATATATATATATATATATATATAAACACTGATCTCTGGCTGAAGGAGACTCAACCCTACGAACCTTGGAACAAGGTACGCAGTGCCTTACCATTCTCACCACACTGGACCAATCCCTTGCGTCCAGCTTGCGCTGGACGTTTTGATTCAAGGCAGCCAGTTTCATGGAGAAGGCTTACAGCTTTTCATCTCATCCCCTGCATGCAAGGTTTCGGAGGTTCGAGTCTCCTTCAGCCAGAGATCAGTGTTTTGTAATTTCGCCTGCTCTTGCGAATTCCTTGCATTGTTAAAATCTCTAGTAAGGCTGATGCATGCAGGGGATGAGATAAAAAAGCCAATTTTTAAAGGAGTACCTTAGACTTCTATTATTTATACTTCTTGACATGAAGCCAAGGATTCTGTTAGTTTTATTGCGAACACTTATGCACTGTTGTCTTGGTTTTAGATTACTGCTAACCAGAACTCCTAAATCCTTTTCGCAATCAGTAGTATTAAGATCTACATTATTTAGTTTGTATGTGGCATGGTTATTGTCCTGTCCAACATTTAGAACTTTTTATTTGTCTATATTAAACTGCATCTGCCACTTCTACGACCACTCCATCAGTTTATTCAAATCATCCTGAAGTGCACTAGTGTCCTCAATAGAATGAATTGGACGGCCTATTTTGGTGTCATCAGCAAATTTGCTTATGTAGCTACTTATTCCCTCATCTATGTCGTTTACGTAGATTGTGAACAGCAAGGGGACCCAACACTGACCCCTGTGGAACACCACTTGTGACGTGCCCCCATTCTGATTTCTCCCCATTTATGCAAACTCTTTGCTGCTTATTTGTCAGCCATGCCTCTACCCAGGAAAAAATTTTTTTTCCTCTTTTTCCCGTTGGCCTTAATTTTCCCTTCAAAACCCTTTGATGGGGAAAAAAAAAACTCTATGGGATAGCCTTACTGAAGCCCCATAAACATAATATCATAAATTACCTCCTCAAACACCTTAGTGAAAAAAGTTAAAAATTCTTTAAGACGGGAAAACGCCCCTTATAAAACCGTTTTTTGAAATTCATTTATCAATTTATCCCCTTTTTTTCAAAAAATTTGGCTACAAATTGCCTCGCCAATTTTTAAAATTCCAAAAATTTTTCCCCCACTAGGAGGTAAGGCTTTTTGGGTCTATAGTTCGAAGCAAAGGACCTGTCCCCCTCCCTTTGAAAAATAGGTTTTTCATTTTTTTATTTTCCACTTTCGGCACAAAGGCCCGTTTGTAGTGTATTTAAAAAGATTACCCAAAAAGGTTTGCTAATTTTCCCTCTTTACATTCCTTTAACATCCTTGAAAACATTCCCGTCGGGGCCTGGAAATTTTTTTTAGGTTTTAATTTCTCTTTTTGTTGGGCCATGCACTAGTTACTGCAATCGTGCAAAGTTTATTTGCCCCGGTTCTACATCTTTTTTTATTTCGGGGAAGTTTCGCTAGTATTTTCCAAGGGAAAAACTGAGGGGAAGAAAAAATTGAAAATGTCAAAACATACCCTTTATCACTTTCAGTGATTTCCCCTGAGTGGACCTGCCCTTGTCCCAAATTTTTTACTTTTCATTCCTAAAAGAACTTTTTTGGGGTTAGTCTTCGCGTCCCTTGCGCCCTTTAGCTTCATAATCCCTTTTTGCTTTTTTTTTTCCTTTTTTTATTTCTATCTTTAATTTTTTATATTTTGGGATTTTTTAAACCCCCCCATCCCCTTTTTTTATAGTCAAAAAAATGCCCCCTCTTTTGCCAATGATATGTTTTTTTTAAATTTTTTCATCCATTTGGGCCCCAATTTTTGTTAGTTTTAAATTTTCCCCTACTCGGAAAAAAAATTTTGTCTGGGCAGCAAAAAACTATGCCTAAAAAAAGTCAATTGGCAACCAACACCAGCTATTTGGGCCCCATTGCAGGTCACCCCAATTTTAGGCCTACCCACATTTTCTGACGCTCCACTTTTTCTTTGCACCGACAATGGAGCGTCAGAATTAAATTTTAAATTTCATTTGCAAACCCCCCCCAAAAAGGGTTTACGGGCAAGTGCAAATTTTGGGGGAGTTTTTAAACATTCCCACTGAAAGGGTTTTTTTACCAGTTTATAGCTTCACTGTAAAAGGGATCAAAAAACGTGACGTGAAGGTAAAGGTTTTCCTCCCCACAGGGTTTCGTAGGGGGGAACGGGTAAAAAAGCAAGGGCGTTTGTCTACAGGACTTATCTGCTTTTTTCCCCTTTCCCCAGCTATCCCTTTGTATTCCTTTTTTCCCGGGGGTCTCTCTAACAACCTGTCCCTGCCCCCCTATCTTTAGTATTTTGTACGTTTTTAATATTTTCGGCCCTCTACCCCCTTAGCTCTTTTTCCCCCATCAGGTTTAGCCCCCTTTCTCTTTCAAAAGGGGGCACAACCCCTTGCTTCATGACTTTCTCGGGTTTTTTTGATAAAATTTAAAGTGGTGTGTTCCTTCCCGGTCCCTAAAAATCCAATAGTTTTTCCTTACTCATGCAAAAAAAGTGACATGAAAAACACGTGCTTAAAAAAAGCCGGTTTTTGGACTCTGTGATTACGATACCGGGGAATTTTCCTTTTTTGGGGGCAAGGAGTCCTATCATTACATCGTCAGCAGTTGTCTGGACCTTCAAATTTTTCTCACACTGAAAATCTGGACTTATGGGCCAAATTTTTTTGGAGGGGGGGAATTACCTGGTTGTTATGTTATATCCATGGGGCTCACCCCTCCACCTCTTTTCCTGGAAAAACAAAATCCATCCCGGAAGATTTTCCCCCCCCGGGTTTAAAAGTAGTTACATTAAATTCCAAAGGGCAATAACAATTACAGAAACAAATTAATTTTCCGCATATCTCCCTACATAAATTTCTGTCTTTCAAGGCCTCAGATACGACAAAACCGTATCCCAAGCCCTTCTTTAAAATGCAGGGGTTGTCCCCCCCATTTCCAGGACTCAATCCGGCCCAAGCGGTTTTTTCCCCGAATCCTTTCACAAAATATTACACTGTACACTCCAACAGCTTTGTCAAGGGCCTAAAAAAAACCCTCGTCTCAATTCACTGCTATCTAAAAACGCCACGCACGCTTGCTGGAAAATCCAACCCCTCGCCAAATAAACCCCCTTTTACCCCCCTCCCCCGAGTCACGCTCCCGGCCCCCCTCTTCGCCAGTCGCTACTAGATTTTTCCTCCCCGCTGAAGGGGCCTAATTGCACCCCCTTTTTAAATAATTTTATTTGGAAACTTTTCCTTACTACTTCACAATTTCCCAAAATTTTTTCCCTTTTCCCGACAACCCCTAAGGTAAAAGAAATACTTCCTAACATCCCCAGGCCCCCATCTAAGTTTTCAACAACCAAATTCTTGCCCCCCTTTTTTTTTTTTTTCCCATCTCTGAAAAAATTCCACCCCTGTATACTTTGTCAATTCCCTCAGTATTTTATTTCTCGTTGTCATGTCCTCCCTTTCCTTCTTATCCTCTAGTCATCAGACTTTAACTCCTTTAATCTTCCTATAAAAATACCTCTTAGGGTCCGGGACTAGTTTTTTTTCAAAATTATGCACTTTCTCCAAATTCCCGGGGCGCAAATTTTAAAACCCGGTTTGGGTTTCCCCTCCCGTTCTGCCCTACTCGAATATGGGGCCCGACATACAAAAAGGTTTTTTTGTTTTCCCCTTTAATGACTCCTGACCTGATTTTCGAAACTCCCATTCTTAGGTATACAAAACCCCCCGTATGCTGCAGCAGATATTTGGTTGATTTTAAAATCTGAAAAATATATGCTCGAAAATTAAATTTTTATTCCCAAGATCCTTTTTCTTGAGTGAGTTTTGCAGCCTCTGACCTCTTTGGCTGTACTCATTCCGCGGTCTCCTTTGTCCTTCCCCAGGCGTCATAATTTTGCACTTTCTGAGGTTAAACTCCAGGAGGCATTTGTCGGACCAGGCTTGCAGCCTGTCCAGATTCCCCTGTAGGCTAACCTCATCCTCATCGGCTTGTATTCTCCTTATTAGTTTCACATCATCTACAAACAAGGGACACCCCCAACTCAGTCCCTTCCATTATGTCATTCACAAATACAAGAAACAGCACTGGATCCAGAGCTTACCTTTGTGGAACCCCACTCGACACATGTACCCACTCTGACACATTGTCTCATAACGACACGCGTTGTTTCCTTACTGTTAAGTATTCCCTGATCCATTGCAGTACTTTCCCTTATATTCCTGCCTGCTCATAGATTTTCATCTTCTGTAGCACTGTGTCGAAATCCTTTTTACAGTTCAAGAAGATGCAGTCTGCCCATCCCACTCGCTCCTGTCTTACCTCCGTTACCTTGTCATAGAACTCCAATAGGTTTGTGATGCAGGATTTCCCTTCTCTTAGTCTATTTCTTTCTAGAAGCTCCACCATTCTTTTCGCGCGCGCGCGCGCGCGTGTGTGTGTGTGTGTGTGTGTGTGTGTGTGTGTGTGTGTGTGTGTGTGTGTGTGTGTGTGTGTGTGTGTGTGTGTGTGTGTGTGTGCGTGTGAGTGGTGGATATTCACCTATATGTGGTTGCAGGGGTCAAGTCATTGTTCCTGGCGTTACTAGATCATTACTAGGTCGACTCTCTCTCTCTCTCTCTGCTCTAAGAGCCATATAGTACCTCTTCTTAAAGCTATATATGGATCCTGTCTTCACTACTCCATGCTGTTCCACTTCCTTATGACTCTAAGACTGAAGAGGTACTTTCTAACATCCTCATGACTCATCTGAGTTTTCAGATTTCCGTTTTGTCCCCTTGTTCCTGTGTCCCTTTTCTGAAACATTCTGCCCTTGACCACCTTGTCAATTCCTATCAGTATTTTATACGACGATATCATGTCCCTGCTATTCCTCCTGTTCTCCAGTGTCGTTAGGTTCAGCTTCATTAACCTCTCATCAGAGAACATGCCCCTTAGCTCTGGGACTAGTCTTGTTGCAAAATTTTGCACTTTCTCTAATTTTTTAATGTTTCACCAGGTGTGGGCTGCATACTCCAAAATGGGCATGACATACAAGGTGTACATTGTGTGTGTGTGTGTGTGTGTACTCACCTATTTGTACTCACCTATTTGTGGTTTCAGGGGTCGAGTCACAGATCCTGACCCCGCCTCTTCGCTGATTGCTACTAGGTCCTCTCTCTCCCTGCCCCATGAGCTCTATCATACCTAACCTTAAAACTATGTATGGTTCCCGCCTCCACTACGTCACTTTCTAGGCTATTCCACGGCCTGACTACTCTATGACTGAAGAAATACTTCCTAACATCCCTTTGATTCATCTGAGTCTTCAACTTCCAATTGTGACCTCTTGTGTCTGTGTCCCTTCTCTGGAACATCCCGTCTTTGTCCACCTTGTCCATTCCGCGCAGTATTTTATATGTCGTTATCATGTCTCCCCTGACCCTCCTGTCCTCCAGTGTCGTCAGGCCGATTTCCCTCAACCTTTCTTCGTAGGACAATCCCCGTAGCTCTGGGACTAGTCTTGTTGCAAACCTTTGCACTTTCTCTAATTTCTTGACGTGCTTGACTAGGTGTGGAATCCAAACTGGTGCTGCATACTCCAGTATGGGCCTGACGTAAATGGTATACAGAGTCTTGAACGAATCCTTACTGAGGTATCGGAACGCTATCCGTAGGTTTGCCAGGCGCCCGTATGCTGCAGCAATTATCTGATTGATAGGCGCCTCAGGAGATATGCTCGGTGTTATACTCACCCCCAGATTTTTTTCCTTGAGTGAGATTTGCAGACTTTGGCCATCTAAACTATATTGCGTCTGCGGTCTTCTTTGCCCTTCCCCAGTCTTCATGACTTTGCATTTGGCAGGGTTAAATTCAAGGAGCCAGTTGCTGGACCAGGCTTGTAGCCTGTCCAGGTCTCTTTGTAGTCCTGCCTGATCCTCATCCGATTTGATTCTTCTCATTAACTTGGCATCATCTGCAAACAAGGACACTTCTGAGTCTATCCCTTCCGTTATGTCGTTCACATATACCAAGAACAGCACAGGTCCTAGGACTGACCCCTGTGGAACCCCGCTTGTCACAGGCGCCCACTCTGACACCTCGTCGCGTACCATGACTCGTTGTTGCCTCCCTGTCAGATATTCTCTGATCCATTGCAGTGCCTTTCCTGTTATGTGTGCCTGGTCCTCTAGCTTTTGCAGTAACCTCTTGTGAGGAACTGTGTCGTGTGTATGTGTTTGTGTGTGTGTGTGTGTGTGTGTGTGTGTGTGTGTGTGTGTGTGTGTGTGTGTGTGTTGCTCTGCTTCGGCCTGCCTGTTTGTACAATATAAACATTATTAGGAATCAGTTCATTGATTGTACTAATCATATTATTGTGTTCTCACAATTTGAAAGGTATTCCGTGTTTATATTTCAAGGCAGGTTTAGAAAGACACGTAAGCAAACACTATAACATATTTATTAGAAAACGTTTCGGTCCTGGGACCTTGATCACTTCTAACATACAGAGGTAGAAAGACATTATAAATATATAGGCGGAGAGTGAGGTGTGACGCACGTGACCTGAGGAATGTCATAAGAACATAAGAATGGAGGAACACTGTAGAAGGCCTACTGGCCCATGCGAGGCACGTCCTTATCAAAACAACCTCTACCTATGATGAGGACGGGTAGACGATGAAATCATGTGACTCCTGTGTTGTTGGGTTGGTGATGCTGAAGTATCATGTATGCCAATGTTTTTTGAAATTTTGTAGTTTCCAGTGTTGCGTTCTATAGTGTCGGTGACGGCGATTAGTGAGGCTTCTAGGCACCGTCGGCGTCTGAGGTCTGGTTCTGTGAGAACGAGTTGTGCCTCATTCCAGTTCATCAAATGCCCCGTGGAGTCTCTGTGGAGGACACAGGCGTACCTTACATCGTCTCTATTAGAGGCATTTCGATGCTCATTCAAGCGGACTGCAAGATCTCTGCCTGTCTCGCCTACATATTTCTTGGGACAGAACCCACAGGGGATAGTGTAGACGCCTGCTGTAGAAGTTAGAGGTGTGGGGCTGCGTTTCGTAGTGAGGTCTTTGATAGATGATGTGTTTATGGTGGAAACGTTGATGTTACTCATAGCAAGTGCCCTGCGAGTATTCGTGGCAACATCGCCACATGGGAGTACTATGAACTTGACGCTGCAATCAACATTCTGAGACAGAGGCTCACTGAAAACCACGACCTCCCTTTACCTCTTCTAGATTTCATCAATCTAGTGGAACTTTGTGTTAATTTCAACTTCTTCAAGTATCAGGACAACTGTTACAAACAATGCTTTGGGATGGCAATGGGCAGCCCGCTCAGTGCTGTGCTTGCCAACCTCTTCATGGAAAACCTGGAGACAGAGAAATTCAGCACCCTCATTCCCAACACCGTTTCCTGGCTAAGATACGTTGATGATGTATTGGTTTTCTATCCGAGACGTCTCAATATCCAGGCCCTTCTCAACAAGATCAATGCAGTTGAACCATCAATAAAGTTTACACTTGAACTCGAAAATGATGGCAAACTTCCTTTCCTCGACGTTCTACTGTGCAGATCTCCCGACAGTGACAAACTTCTCTTCAAAGTGTATAGAAAACCTACCAACAAGGACGATCTTATACACTTTTATTCACACCAAGATACCCGCACTAAGAGAGGAGTCCTCATTGGCTTCTTGTTGAGAGCTCTTCGCATCTCCAGCCCTTGCTTTCTAGAAGAAGAATGCACTTACATAACACAAGCCTTTACACGTCTTCAGTTCCCATCTTTCTTCATCCGAGATTGCAGACTCAAGGCACAAGCTATCCTCAACAAACCGCCCATGGAACAGCCCCCTAAACAGTTCATAGTACTCCCATGTGGCGATGTTGCCACGAATACTCGCAGGGCACTTGCTATGAGTAACATCAACGTTTCCACCATAAACACATCATCTATCAAAGACCTCACTACGAAACGCAGCCCCACATCTCTAACTTCTACAGCAGGCGTCTACACTATCCCCTGTGGGTTCTGTCCCAAGAAATATGTAGGCGAGACAGGCAGAGATCTTGCAGTCCGCCTGAATGAGCATCGAAATGCCTCTAACAGAGACGATGTAAGGTACGCATGTGTCCTCCACAGAGACTCCACGGGGCATTTGATGAACTGGAATGAGGCACAACTCGTTCTCACAGAACCAGACCTCAGACGCCGACGGTGCCTAGAAGCCTCACTAATCGCCGTCACCGACACTATAGAACGCATCACTGGAAACTACAAAATTTCAAAAACATTGGCATACATGATACTTCAGCATCACCAACCCAACAACACAGGAGTCACATGATTTCATCGTCTACCCGTCCTCATCATAGGTAGAGGTTGCTTTGATAAGGACCTGCCTCGCATGGGCCAGTACGCCTTCTACAGTGTTCCTCCATTCTTATGTTCTTATGACTTTCCTCAGGTCACGTGCGTCACACCTCACTCTCCGCCTATATATTTATAATGTCTTTCTACCTCTGTATGTTAGAAGTGATCAAGGTCCCAGGACCGAAACGTTTTCTAATAAATATGTTATAGTGTTTGCTTACGTGTCTTTCTAAACCAACTTGTCGGTATTTATTACCAAGGTTTATACCATATTTCAAGGCAGTATTTATGATGTATACTGAGCACTTTTACAGAGTAGAAAGATAAAATTAAATAAAAGCTATGGAGGTAGTGAACAAGGGTAACACCTTTAATACAATGAAATATTATACTAAGTTAAAATAGCTAACATCAGTTTGAAACCATTAAATCACTGTCAAAAAACCCTTAAATGTTTGAGATTCAAGTTTTAACAAGATTAAGTTAACTCTGGTGTGCAAGAAGCCAAATTTTGAGTTTCACCTTAATGAGGTCAGTCAATTTTATCTTACCATTTATTGCCTCTTGGCGAGTTTGAGAGATAATGGATGATTTAGATCGACTTCAAAGTGACAGTCACTCAGGTGTTGATCAAAACATTATGAAGCCAGAAAGATAATGACGTTCTGCCGAAGGCTCTTTTTAACTTCCTGCTAGACTGTAGGGCCCACCGGGTCAGCTACTTCTTAACTTGTAGATGAATGGTTCAGAGAACCGACAAGTTGATAAATTAGACACATGTGCAACACTTGGGTATCTTTATTGAGGAAACGTTTCGCCACACAGTGGCTTCATCTGTCCACACAAAGGAGAAACTTGAAGAACAGGAGGAGAAGGAGGTAATCAGTCCCTCAACCTTGAGTCGATGTGGTCAGTCCATCAATCTTGAATAGAATACGGCATATGAGCGGAGAAGCAGCTTATAAACCGTAGACAGGTGAGGGGCAGCAGTGGTAGGTGGTGTCACTTTTGTCCAATCCCAATGTTTGGGACTAATACAGTGGTGGGGGGTGTTACTTTTGTCCAACCCAATTTTTGGGGACTAATACAGTGAAGAAATGGGGAAAATTTATGATTATTGAGTGAAGATAAGGGGGGATAGTGTTGTTAATTTGTACCAAACATGAGGATAGTTTGATTTTGAGTGAAGATAATGGGGATAGTTATGTTTATTGTAGTGAAGATGTTTGGGAAGTGATTTTATTGTAGTGAAAATAGGATTGTTGATTAATGAAGATAATGGGGTTTAGTGGTTTATTGATGAAGAGGGAGGGGGGATAGTGTTGATTTTGTATGAAATGATAGGTATGTTGATTTGTATGAAGATGTGGGGATTGTGTTAATTATTGTAGTGAGATAAAGAGGATAGTGTTGATTATTGTAGTAAAGTGATGGGATAGTTTGATTATTTAGAAGATGATGAGGATATGTTAATTATTGTAGTAAAGATGATGAGGATGTTTTGATCATTGTATGAAATGAGGATAGTTTTGATTTTTTTTGTGAAGATGATGAGGATAGTGTTAATTTTGTAGTGAAGATAAATGGGATTGTTTTAATTATTGTATGAAGAAATGAGGATAGTGAATATTTTTGAACGATGGATTTATTATAATGATTAGAGAAATGATGATTGTGGTAGTGATTTTTACAGCAGTGATGAGTGCAATGTGATGATTACAGTAGTGATATTTCAGAAACGAGATTATGGAAATGATGATTATGGAAATGATATTACAGTAGTCATATTACAGTACAGATTACATAGTTGTTTAGGTAGCGTGATTATACTAGTCATGAATATGGCGTAATGATTATGGAAAGTGTTTTTTAGTAGTCAAGATTATGGTAGCGATGATTGCTTAGTGGATTTGGCAGTGATGATTGCGGGGAGGGATGATTATGGTACCATGTTTAGGGGAAAACATATTTTGTAGAATGGATTACGGTAGGATGAGTTGATAGTGTTTATAGTATGATGAGTATGTAGTGTTTACATGTGATGAGTAGATAGTGATATAGTAGTGAGGGTAGATAGTGATTACAGTAGTGATGATATGAAGTGATTATGTATGATGAGTATGATAGTGATTACGTAGTGATGAGTATGATGTGATTATAGTATGATAGTATGATAGGTTTTAAGTAGTGATGAGTATGATAGTTTTACAGTAGTGATGAGAATGTGTGATTATAGTGTGAGAGTATGATAGTGATTCAGTAGTGAAGATAGATAGTGTTATAGTAGTGATGAGTATGATAGTGATTACAGTAGTGATGAGTATGATAGTGATTATAGTAGTGATGAGTATGATAGTGATTATAGTAGTGATGAGTATGATAGTGATTATAGTAGTGATGATTAGATAGTGTTTATAGTAGTGATCAGATGATAGTGTTTATATAGTGATGATATGATAGTGTTATAGTAGTGAGATTATGATAGTGATTATAGTAGCGATCGTATATAGTGATTATAGTAGTGAGGGTTTGATAATTATATAGTGATCATAGATAGTGTTTATGTAGTGTCATATGTATGATTTAGTAGTGATCATATGATAGTGATTATAGTAGTGTCAGTATTAGTGTTTACAGTAGTGATAGTATGATAGTGATTATATAGTGATAGTATGATAGTATTATATATGTGATTATGAATGATTAAGTATGATCAGTATATAGTGTTTATAGTAGTGATCAGTATGATAGTGATTATGTAGTGTCAGTATGATAGTGTTTATTAGTGATGAGTTGATATGATTATAGTGTGAGAGTTTTGTAGTTTTACAGGTATGAGTATGATAGTGATTACAGTAGTGATGATTATGGTTTTGATGTTTTCAGTAGTGATGATTATGGTAGGATGTTTGGTAATGATGAATAGAAGTGTTTATTATAATAATTTATTGTGGTATTTTATTATTATGTAGTGATGTTTATGAAGTTTGATTAAAAAGTGATGATTACATTTATTCCAGAAATGATGATATAGTAGGATTAAAGTAGTAATGATAACAATAGTAATGTTTATAGCGGTGATGATTACAGTAGTGTTGATTGGGGGGGAGTATTATTATAGCAGTGATGATTACAGTAGTGTTGATTGGGAGTGATTTTTAAAGTAGTGGGATTACAGTAGTTATTCCATAATGATGATATAGATGATTAATGATAACAATAGTAATTTTAATCAGTGTGATTACATAGTTTTATTGCAGTATTTTTTAAAGTAATGATTTTTTAATAGTGATGGTTGGAGAGTGATTAAGGGTTTAAAATGATTATACTGACGTGTTTATTGATTATAGATTATGGTAGTGTTTATTACGTGAAATGATTGCAGTAATAATTATGGCAAGATCTTTATATTTAAGATTATGTTTTGATGATTAGTGGCATGAAAATTTAAAAAAATGATTATGAGTGATTAGTGATTATGGTAGGGGACACCAGTGATGATCTTTACTGATTACGTAGTGATAATTTAAATTTATTTGGGTAGTGAAAAATTTGGGAAGGTAGCGTTTTTGATTGATCTGGTAGGGGTGTTATAGGGACATGGTAGTGATATTCACAATGATCATGGTAGTGATATTTAATTATCGGGTAGTGTGTTTACTTTGGCTCTTATTGATGTTCACTTTTGACATCTTAGTGATTTTACATTGATCATGGCAGTGATGCACTTTTGACACTTAGTGTATTCACATTGGCATGGTGTGTTGTTTAATTGATCATGGTAGTGTGTTCATTATGGTCATGGTAAAATTTCACATTGATCATGGATGATGGTTATATGATCATGGTAGAGATGTTCATATTAACAGAGTTGATATTATAGTGATCATGGCAGTGAATTCCACTGATCATGGTGGATTTTACATAGATCATGATAGGTATTCACTTTGATCATGGAGGACACTACTTTGATCATGGTGGTGAAGTTTCCTTTGGGCCCAGGGAAAATGATATTCATATGGATCTTGAGTGAGATTACAATGATCATGGTAATGATATTCTAACGACAGGATGTGATATTTACATTGATCATGGAGTTATTCACATTGATCATGGTAGGATGTTTACATCGAAACATGGTATGATATTAACATTGATCTTGGTAGTGATGTTTAATAAAATCAGGTATGTATATACATTGATCATGGTAGTGTGTTACTTTTGATAATGGTAGTGAAGTTTAAATTGATATGGTAGTGATTTCCTTTGATCATAGAAGTTAATTTTAATTTGACTGGTATGTATTCACATTGACCATGGTAGTGATATTTACATGTCATGGTAGTGATGTACATATTGTCATGGAAAATGATGTGGAGAAATATTCTCCAGGGGGGGGGGTTAAAACCCTCTTCAGTCCCTTTCAGCCCCTTCAGCCCTGGGGGCCCGCCCTTCAGAAGGGGCAAATTCTTGTTTTACGCTACAGAAGTAATTGACCCCAGATGCAGTACCATATAGCCTGTGGTCAAGCGACCGCCGCCCCTTGCAGTCAGTGTTGCAGAGGTTTTTTAATAAGAACAGTACATCTCTTCCCTTGGGCGGACAATTAAGGAAAACCCTGCTCCCACTTTTTCCCAAGAAAAGATAGGTCTTGTTGTCTATGCTTAAGCAGCAAGAATCAAGCATTCTTTTTTGCCCAGGGAAGGAAGGGGGGCAAGGAACAAAGGACTTTCAGTTTTTCCTTTGTGCTGGGGGGCAGAAAACGGCGTGGGCGCTGTGGCGCTTCAGATTATTTTTGCTCTACGGGAAGTGCACTGACCGGGATACCAACAAAGAACGATCTGTGCGTTAGTGTGAAAAAAGTGTCTCAAAAAACAAAAAAACCTTGGAGAATGTGACAGCTTTTTTAGTGATAAGATTGTGAACAAAAAAAAAATTTTGTGGAAATAGTGTCCCATGTGCGTTTTCCCTAGAATGGAAACGGGAACCCAAGGACACTTCAGCTTCAATAAGTCCCCCGATCTGTCGAAGGTGTGAAGAACACCATAGCCACCTAAAAGAGCAAGGTAGGTAAAATTTCTTGAGTACGGGGACTGCACAGTTTTGAGTCGCAAGGGTTTGTAATAAACCATAGTCGGCAGTTAGGTGCGGATTTTGAGTCCACCAAGTAAGTTTTCAGCCATAGGAATGAAATATGCTGACAAAAACCCCCTAGGGGTAATTTTAATCTTAAAAATTATAATCATTACACCCCGTTGAGAGATATCATGACAACAATTTCAAGACCTCGTCTGCAGGGGTGGCTGTGTAGACGATTGCGTTTTTACATAAGTGTTCCCTATATTTAAATTTAAAAATTTAAGCTTAACTGTTTAATCCCATTTCTCAAAAAATGAATTTCACTTTATCATTGTAGTGATTTTTTATTGATCATGGTAGTGATTTTTTACTTGTCATGGTGCAATGCACATATTATTCATGGTAGTGATATTCACATTGTCATTAGTGATGTTTAATTGATCAGGTAATGTGTTCCTTTGATCATGGTACAGATGTTTACACTGATCAGGGTATGATGCACACATTGAACATGGTAGAAAAATTCACATTTTCATGGTAGTGATGTTCATATGATCTTTTTATTGAGATCACTTTAAATCACAGAAGTATATCATTTTGTTTCATGATAGTGATGTTCCAATGATGTGGTTTAGATGTTTAATTGATCAGGTAGTAATGCTCACATAACATGGTGACAACTGCCAAAGTTTACTTTCCCTGTTCCTCACCTTTTTCAGCCAACTCAAGACCCCCCATAATAATGTCAGTGTTTCCACCCATCCCCCCCGCCTTCTGTGACGGGGACTCCTCCAAATCCACCAATGAGAGGCCATACGATTTCCACCACTACTGCCATGGACCAATCACTAGCCCCATCGTAGATCACCCTCTGTTCCCCTTCGGGGGAAGGGGAGGAAAGATGTTGATGACTCCTTCACACTACCAAATTTAGGAAAACCCTGACTTTCAACACCCCTTCAAATGAGGCCACCATGACCTGCACATTACTGTGGGCCTTGTGGGTCTGCTAATTCGTTTGTAAGACTCCAACCTTTCACTGTTACCCGAGTTTAAGTTCATCAAACCACCCCGTTTTACTTTTGGTAATAAAAAAAAACTGCCCCAATTTTTCCCAGAATTAATTTCAAAAAATTTTGAGAAGGCTTTTCCTCAAATCTCGACGCAAATAGCAACAACTGAGCTGCGTCTGTTGACCCAATCTGCGTTCCCCTTCGCCCAAACTGCTGCAAGCTCCCCAAAATCAAGACTTCCCCCAAACTGTAACGAGCATTTCGTCCTCAACTGCCCTTCTGCTTGTCCGTCCACCCCGCGAGCCCTAGTACGGGGTTGAGCCCTGGCACTACCCTTTTCTACTCAAAATTTTCTTTTCACCAATCTACTCCCCCCTATCCCCACACCCCCCGCTCACCCCACAAGGTCTTACCCAAATTTTCTTGTCTTGTCTTGTTCTGTCATGTTTGTCGAATTTGAGTGATTAAAATTTACAACCGGATGGTGGCAAAATTCTACACAGCGATAAGAAAAACATTTAATAAAGCTGTCAAAGCCTTGGGTTAAGGACTGGGCGCGGGGGGTGACCCCTGAACACCTCCAGGTAGTTCTAAGGGAAACCAGGAGAAACCCCGTAGAGTACAGCCCACGGGGGGGGGGGGTCAGGAGCTAGACTCGATACCGCACCATTTTAGTGTTAAAATACATATGAGTACGCTAACAGAAAATCTTTGAACAATAGCAACGACTTTGAGTAATAATACTGCATGACGTTGGGTCACAAATTTTTCTCTCTCTCCCCCCCTCTCCCTCTTTCCCCCTTGGGTTTAAACCTGCTTCATTATCTTTTTTTATTGTTGCAGTATTCCAATATTTACATTACTCCCCCTTAGTTCTCTCAGGATCTCCCCCAGTCTAAGTTCTTTTTCACACATACGGGCTGTAAAATTAAAACTGAGAATTTACAGAAGTATTTTCTGTACAACTATATAATGATTTTTTAAGTTTCCCCTCCGGGCTGCTGTCTGCGTCTGTCTGTCTGTCTCTCTCTCCTCTCTCTCTCTCTCCTCTCTTCTCCTACACTTCCTCACCTGGGGGATGAATACACATTTCCACTAGACTATCGACCAAAAACGCCTGAACAAAATTCCATTACGTCGACATGGTCCCCCAAAGTTGTGTTCTTTTGTTTATATATGGAAACCATGGAAACCCCCAAAAGGTTTTCTAAACAACAAAACCACACACACACACACACACCCCAAAAACAAAACACACACACACACACACACAAACAAACACACACACACACCACACACACCACACAGATTGAAAGGGTAAGGGAGGACGGGGAAAAAAACTATAAAGAGAGGACTACACAGGAATAAGGATTTTCTTGCATGAGGCTCAGTTGGGAAAGAAAAAGGTGGGAAAAAAAAAGTAAAAGAAATGATGGAAACGTGACCCCAAAATGCAAGGAGGCAGAGAAGAGGTTCGTATCCAAGGCAAAAGAAAAAAATGGGAAAAACCAAACGACCCCTTGCTTTCCCCTAAAACTAAGTGCGCTAGAGAATGGAAAAAACATTTGAAAAAATAAAAACCCCGGGGGAAAAAAGGAGATTACAAAAGAGCCAAAAAAATTTTGCATGGATAAAGGGGGAGACTCAGCGGGCCCAATCGAGAAGTCAGTCGAAAGCCAAATCCCACCCCAAACTCTTGTACAGCCCCATGGGAGGAAAACAACAGTCAAAGGGCTAGGTAATCATGCTGCAGCGGGAAGGAGGGAGGGTCACAAGAAAGACCAAGAAATATGTGAAGAGCTCAAAACGAGATTTAAGAAATATTACAGTGGGAAAACAGAAAGGCTCCCAACTCAGAAAAAGGTGGCACATAACAAGTGTGGACACACAAAAAATAAGGAAGGGGCAAATGAAGAGCGCTCTTTAACTAAATACCCCAAAGGCAGGGTCTTGAGGAGGGAGCAGAGACCTGTGTCCCCTAACAACAATTTCAAAAACATTTACGAAAAAAGGGAACCACTTAGGGGTAAAGACAGTAAATTAGTCCCAATTTTTTAAAAAAGGGGACAAATATGGAGTATTCAACTAAGACTAATGTAAAGGAAAGAAAGCAGCAAAGTCATGGGAGATGATCGGGGAAAGGGAAAAACCTGGTCACGAACCTACTGGGTTTTTTGACAAGGTTGACAGCAGTAAGGCCCGGAAAAAAATGGGGTTTGGAAAAATTGCATTTTCTTGTGCGTAAAGGTTATCGACACATCCCGCATAGAGACAAATTTGTACAAAGCTAGAGGAGGGGGCGGGAAAAACAGGAAAGTCACTGCAATGAATCAGAGAAACAAGGAAACAACGAGTGATGATTTGGGGTGAGTGTTACAGTGGGGGCCTGTACGGCGGGGTTTCACAAGGGTCCGTCCTAGGGGCCCGTGCATTTGCTGGTTATCTTGATAAAGCTCCTGGAGAGCGAAAGTTGCCAAATAAATGTCACATTAGTTGCACTTTGTTTCCTTTTACTTACACGATCTCTTGGGATCACAGAGAATTTTGCTTATTACGTCAAATGGATCCCCCCCTTTCTGTAAAAAAATTTAAATTTTTTTTAAATAATAAAACACTCCCAAAAGGGGAATCACATTGATACATCTGAACTTCTTAAGAAATAACTCGTGTGTTCTAGGCCTCTGAAGCTGCTATTTCAGCAGTCTTAATTAATCTGGCCATTCTTTCATAATGTCTAGGCTTTCCCCGATGTGAGCTTCAGTATGGTGTAGAGAAGAACTACCCGTTTTGAAGAATCACTTACATGCTGATCACAGACAAACTTCTTAGCATTTATGGTGAACAACAAAAAGTAAAAAAAAAAATCAAAAATAGGTAGGAAGCATATCGTTTAGTACGCTATAAATTATTGCTTTGGCATGAAAATGCGTCCCCGATACATTGACCAGAGCCTTTATGCTTCGACCTTTTTTTAATGTACCTTTTTAATGTACTCTTGGGGTACTCGGCTCTTACATTTTGTGAGATCAAAAAAAACTTCCACTCAAAAGAAAAAGTAAAAAGGGGGAGTATATCTTTCATAAATGCACAGAATTGAAGCCTCAGTTTCCGTTGCTCACCATATGGGACGGCTCAGTATTTTACTTTAAATGACCTCTTTTTCAACGACTGTAATGTTTCATATCACTTATGGAAATTGGGTTTTCCTGTTGCATTTCCTTATTTAAAATTACATAAAGACTGTTACCAAATGCCTTGAAGGGTTTTAGCCTTTGGGGATACCCCAATTATCCATGCGGGGCCAAAAACTATGAAACTACCCTGAAACCACAAAAAAGTGAGTAAATACATTCAGTCTACATGAATACATACAAAAAATATATTTACATGCTTTCATACATAAAAAAAAACATAGAAACGTCCATTACACATAAAACATACTAGTTACATTATACTTGCAAAAACTTAAAATTTAATTACATAAGAGTTAATATTCATACAGCATACCATTTCGTATAAGCCTAAATTAAAAAACATCGAAAAAAATATTGTTAAAAAGAATTTGGGAAACAAACTGGGGACTTTGTGCGTGTAAACCTTGTCTGTTTTTTACCCCCGAGTTAGTGGGATACAGTATTTGCGCAACATTAAAAAGGAACTATGTTTGCCCATGAAAGCCATTTTAATATCCTCATAAAATCTTTAATGGCTATAAAATCCATCGTCTAGAAAATTATGGTATTTTGTAGCATGGTATGAAAACCTTTTACAGGTGATCTACAAAAACTCAAGCTATTTTCTGTTAACAAGAATCAGTATTGAAGTTGATTAAGTATTAGTAAAAAAAAATAAGCTCTACGTTATTTCTCACTATATGAATGACCTGCCAAATACCAAAAAACGCAGCATTCATGTCTAGCCATGACGAAAGGTCAGGAGGTTCCTCTGGATGGTTCCTACCGGATGGTTCCCCACCTGGATGGTTTTCCCACATGGATTTCTTACCTGGAGGTATTTTTAATATCTCTAGTAAGGCTGATGCATGCAGGGGTGGGATTTTAAAAGCTGTGAGCCTTCTCCCCGAAAGTGGCGCCTTGGGCAAAGTTAGCGCAAGCTGGGCTCCAAAGGGATTGTCCATGTGGTTTGGTTTTAAAGCATGGGTACCTTTCCAAGGTTCGTAGGGTTTGGTCTCCTTTAGCCAAAGAATGTTTTGTTATATTTCGCTGCTGTTGCAAATTTTTTGTACAAAAAAATATATAAATATATATTTTTAATTTTAAAAATATATATATTATAATATTTATATTAAAAAAATATATATATAAATATATAAAAAATTTATATATTTTTATCATAACAACACGCGAGTAGCCCAGGACTCGAACCCTGTACACAATGTATAAGCATTTACTCATTCCTGAAAAAATGTAAATACCGATATCTTTTAAATGTAAAGAGGTGAGGGAGAACATGGGTTTTCTTTATCACTGTATTTAAATTTTTTAAAGTTTTTAAAAAACATATTCCCCCTTGTTTTTAAACCATATTCATGTAAAATGTTTGAGAATATTTCCACCTTTTGAACATTTCTGAAGGATTTTTAAAAAAATTTAGGGGTTTCCATGGTGATAAAATATTTCGGAAGGGGAAAATCACAACGTTTAACAGCCTTCAACAGGTTGGTTACTGTGATTCAGCTGTTGAAGTCATTTTTAAGACCCCAAGTATAAATACGTAATAGTGATATCGTGATATCATTGCATTGTGTACCCTGGTGTTGGTAAAAGTTTTTATTTACACGATGTGTGTGCTCGTGATATTTAGTACTCGTATAGTTGCACTCGAGAATTAACACTCGTTATATTGTGCACTAGTGATGTTAGTATTTTTTGTAGTGGCCTCGAGACATTAAAAAAACTTTTATTGTGCATTAGTGATGTTAAAAAATTTGTGATGTGTGCACTCGGACTTTTAAAACTCGTTATATTGTGATAGTGATGTTAAGTATTTGTGAGAATGTTTAACGTAAAGTTGGTACTTATTATTTTTTAATTTAAAATTTCTTGCCCTTGGGTCTTTACCTGTACAGAGTACCTCATGTACCGTACAGTATACCTCATGTACCCGCAGTATACCATCATGTACCTTACAGAAATACCCTCATTACCTGTACAGTTTGTACCATATGACCTTCAGTAGTACCTATGTACCTGACAGTATACCATCATGTACCCGTACGTGTTAACCATCATGTCCCGTACAGTAGTACCATCATGTACCTGTACAGAAATACCATCAGTACCCGTTTACAGTAGTACCACAATGATGGTTTTTGAATGTGGTATTTGTACTCGTTCTATATGTAAATGATATCGCGTCCTAGTGATGCTCAATCATACTCTCCCCTAGATGTATTGTATTATTGTGTACTCTCCGTGTCTTGTATTGTGGCATTGAAGCTTATATTAGTTTAAAAAGCTCCAGTTAACCCCTTCCAATAGCGGCTAAAATACCAGGAGCGCTGTTGAAATGCCGCCTTAAAACTGACCCAGGGTTTTCACTTGTGTTAAATGTACGAGGAGGGATGGAAGGAGGAAGAGGAGGAAAGGAAGAAGAGGTTAATTAGGTCGAGAAAGAGGAGGACGGGGAAGAGGAAGGAGAAGGGAATGAGGTGGAAGAGGAGAAAAAGGAGGGGGGTGGGCGAGGGCAAAGAGTTGGAGGAAATAAAGAAAAGGGGGCAGTTAGGAAGGGGGGGCAAAAAAAAAAAAGCAAAAAACAATGACGTGATGAAGGAGGAAGAAAAGGCCAAATAAAACATTTTTACACCATCCCCATCCTCAATAGCAATTAAAATAATACTATTTTAAACCTTCTTAATTCCACCCTTCGCTGCCAAACTTTTTAACCCTCACACCATAAAAGGGGTAAATTTAGTTAAATAATTGATTTAAACCAATAATACCTAAATTGATAATTTAAAAAAAAATGTAATCCTCCCCTATTTAAATTTTCCCTAAAAAATCACCATCACCCCAAATTCCCCTACCACCAACCCCTCATCCCCCACAAAACTTGCCCCACCAACCTACCCCATCACCCCATTACCACACCATCCTACCACCATCACCAATAAAGTATTGCACATAATTCTTCACCTTCACCCCCCTTATTTTACCACCATCACCATCAAACATGTCCACACCATCTACAACCCTCACAAAAATCATCATCCCACCCACTAAAAAAAAATTACTAAGTATCATCCTGCCTCCAACAGCCATCACATATCCACATCATCCTACCACCCTACATGCCAATCCCAAAACCATCCCCCACCAGTCAAGTAATCTAAACCCTCAAATACTTCATTTTCCTTCCGGGTTAAAATCCCCTTTTAACCGTTTATCATCCCACCAACTAAAAACCCTCTCATAGTTATATCTACCACTCTAAAATCCCGTCATACGTTCATCATCCCACCACACTAAAATCCCCTCATACGTTCATTATCCTCCATCTAAAATCCCGCTCATACGTTCATCATCCAACACACTAAAAAATCCCTCTCTCGTTCATCATCCTACCACTCTAAAATCCCTCTCATACGTTCATCACCCACCATACTAAAAATCCCTCTCATATGTTCATCCTAGCACAAAAAAAAAGCTATCATATGTTCTCATCCTACCAAATCAATAATCTCTCTCATATGTTCACATTCCACCCTAAAAAAAACCCTCTCATAATTCACCTACCACCCTAAAAAACCCCTTTATATGTTTTTCATCCCACCACACAA
>NC_069497.1:1440467-1447967 GCF_026875155.1 Cherax quadricarinatus
ACCTGTGCTTATGCAGACCACCCATTATCACATTCTTTTCCACACTCATTATCCCGGAATCTGCCACCTGCACACCCGAATCCTTTGTTCTACTTTATGTACCTACTTATTAATGTATAGGAATAAGTCTCTCTATCCCCTTGGGGCATGATTAAACATATTAAACAATTACCCTGTCATGCAGACCCCATCATTATCTCTTTTTCCATGGTCATTATCCGGCAGTGTTCCTAGATCGACCAATATATACTACTGCAGGGTTTACTGTTTTCAGGAGGATTCTTGCTAAGACTTCGGAGATGGTGAAGCTGCCGTTGTTTTGTTTAATTGTATTCGAAACAGCGATCAGTGCTGATTCGAGGCACTTGCGTCTGCGGAAATTAGTTTCTTTGATCACTAATTGGGCGTCTCATTGCACCTCATTGCACCTCACTCTGAGCCTTTATATACCCTCTGTGTCCATGTATTGTTTGTAATGGCTTGATAAAGCTCCTGGAGAGCGAAACGTTGCCACGATAAATGTCACATTAGTTGCACTTGTGTCCTTTTACTTTACATATTGTCGGTAATTCTACCAACTTTATTCACTACAATAATCATCCCTATCCTCATCATCTTCACTACAATAATCAACACTATCCTCATCTTCACTACAATAATCAACAATATCCTCATGTTCACTACAATAATCAACACTATCCTCAATATCTTCACTAAAATAATCAACACTATCCTCATCTTCACTACAATAATCAACACTATCTTCATCTTCACTACAATAATCAACACTATCTTCATCTTCATTACAATAATCAGCACTATCCTCATCATCTTCACCACAATAATCAACACTATACTCATCATCTTCACTACAATAATCAACACTATCCGAAACATCTTCACTACAATAATCAACACTATCCTCATCATCTTCACCACAATAATCAACACTATCCTCATCATCTTCACTACAATAATCAACACTATCCGAAACATCTTCACTACAATAATCAACACTATCCTCATCATCTTCACCACAATAATCAACACTATCCTCATCATCTTCACTACAATAATCAACACTATCCGAAACATCTTCACTACAATAATCATCACTAACCTCATTATCTTCACTATAATCAACACTATCCTCATTTTCACTACAATAATCATCACTCTCCGAATCATCTTCACTACAATAATCATAACTATCCTCATTATCTTCACTACAATAATCAACACTATCCTCATGTTCGGTACAATAATCAACACTATATTCATTATCTTCACTACAACAATCATCACTATCCTCATCTTCACTATAATAATCAACACTATCTTCATTATCTTCACTACAATAATCATCACTCTCCTCATCTTCACTACAATAATCATCAGTATCCTCATTATCTTCACTGTATTAGTCCCAAACATTGGGATTGGACAAATGTGACACCACCTACGACTGCTGCCCCTCACCTGTCTACGGTTTATAAGCTGCTTCTCCGCATATATGCCGTATTCTATTCAAGATTGATGGACTGACCACATCGACTCAAGGCTGAGGGACTGATTACCTCCTTCTCCTCCTGTTCTTCAAGTTTCTCCTTTGTATGGACTGATGAAGCCACTGTGCGGCGAAACGTTTCCTCAATAAAGATACCCAAGTTAAGAAGTAGCTGACCCGGTGGGCTCTACAGTCTAGCAGCAAGTTAAAAAGAGCCTTCGGCAGAACGTCATTATCTTTCTGGCTTCATAATGTTTTGATCAACACCTGAGTGACTGTCACTTTGAAGTCGATCTAAATCATCCATTATCTCTCAAATTCGCCAAGAGGCAATAAGTGGTAAGATAAAATTGACTGACCTCATTAAGATGAAACTCAAAATTTGGCTTCTTGCACACCAGAGTTAACTTAATCTTGTTAAAACTTAAATCTCAAACATTTAAGGGTTTTTTGACAGTGATTTAATGGTTTTCAAACTGATGTTAGCTATTTTAACTTAGTATAATATTTCATTGTATTAAAGGTGTTACCCTTGTTCATTACCTCCATAGCTTTTATTTAATTTTATCTTTCTACTCTGTAAAAGTGCTCAGTATACATAATAAATACTGTCTTGAAATATAAACAAGGAATACCTTTCAAATTGTGAGAACACAATAATCAATGAACTGATTCCTAATAATGTTTATATTGTACAAACAGGCAGGCCGAAGCAGAGCAACACACACACACACACACACACACACACACACACACACGACACAGTTCCTCACAAGAGGTTACTGCAAAAGCTAGAGGATCAGGCACACATGACAGGAAAGGCACTGCAATGGATCAGAGAATATCTGACAGGGAGGCAACAACGAGTCATGGTACGCGACGAGGTGTCAGAGTGGGCGCCTGTGACAAGCGGGGTTCCACAGGGGTCAGTCCTAGGACCTGTGCTGTTCTTGGTATATGTGAACGACATAACGGAAGGGATAGACTCAGAAGTGTCCTTGTTTGCAGATGATACGAAGTTAATGAGAAGAATCAAATCGGATGAGGATCAGGCAGGACTACAAAGAGACCTGGACAGGCTACAAGCCTGGTCCAGCATCTGGCTCCTTGATTTTAACCCTGCCAAATGCAAAGTCATGAAGATTGGGGAAGGGCAAAGAAGACCGCAGACACAATATAGTTTAGATGGCCAAAGACTGCAAATCTCACTCAAGAAAAAGATCTGGGGTGAGTATAACACCTAGCATATCTCCTGAGGCGCATATCAATCAGATAACTGCTGCAGCATACGGCGCCTGGCAAACCTACGGATAGCGTTCCGATACCTCAGTAAGGATTCGTTTAAGACTCTGTATACCATTTACGTCAGGCCCATACTGGAATATGCAGCACCAGTTGGGATTCCACACCTAGTCAAGCACGTCAAGAAATTAGAGAAAGTGCAAAGGTTTGCAACAAGACTAGTCCCAGAGCTACGGGGATTGTCCTACGAAGAAAGGTTGAGGGAAATCGGCCTGACGACACTGGAGGACAGGAGGGTCAGGGGAGACATGATAACGACATATAAAAATACTGCGCGGAATAGACAAGGTGGACAAAGACGGGATGTTCCAGAGAAAGGACACAGACACAAGAGGTCACAATTGGAAGTTGAAGACTCAGATGAATCAAAGGGATGTTAGGAAGTATTTCTTCAGTCATAGAGTAGTGAGGCCGTGGAATAGCCTAGAAAGTGACGTAGTGGAGGCGGGAACCATACATAGTTTTAAGGCGAGGTATGATAGAGCTCATGGGGCAGGGAGAGAGAGGACCTAGTAGCAATCAGCGAAGAGGCGGGGCCAGGAGCTGTGAATCGACCCCTGCAACCACAAATAGGTGAGTACAAATAGGTGAGTACACACACACACACACACACACACAATGACACAATGTACACCTTGTATGTCATGCCCATTTTGGAGTATGCAGCCCACACCTGGTGAAACATATTAAAAAATTAGAGAAAGTGCAAAACTTTGCAACAAGACTAGTCCCAGAGCTAAGGGGCATGTTCTCTGATGAGAGGTTAATGAAGCTGAACCTAACGACACTGGAGAACAGGAGGAATAGCAGGGACATGATATCGTCGTATAAAATACTGATAGGAATTGACAAGGTGGTCAAGGGCAGAATGTTTCAGAAAAGGGACACAGGAACAAGGGGACAAAACGGAAATCTGAAAACTCAGATGAGTCATGAGGATGTTAGGAAGTACCTCTTCAGTCTTAGAGTCATAAGGAAGTGGAACAGCATGGAGTAGTGAAGACAGGATCCATATATAGCTTTAAGAAGAGGTACTATATGGCTCTTAGAGCAGAGAGAGAGAGAGTCGACCTAGTAATGATCTAGTAATGCCAGGAGCAATGACTTGACCCCTGCAACCACATATAGGTGAATATCCACCACTCACTCACACGCACACACACACACACACACACACACACACACACACACACACACACACACACACACACACACACACACACACACACACACACACACACACACACACACACACACACACACACACACACACACACACACACACACACACACACACGAAAAGAATGGTGGAGCTTCTAGAAAGAAATAGACTAAGAGAAGGGAAATCCTGCATCACAAACCTATTGGAGTTCTATGACAAGGTAACGGAGGTAAGACAGGAGCGAGTGAGATGGGCAGACTGCATCTTCTTGAACTGTAAAAAGGATTTCGACACAGTGCTACAGAAGATGAAAATCTATGAGCAGGCAGGAATATAAGGGAAAGTACTGCAATGGATCAGGGAATACTTAACAGTAAGGAAACAACGCGTGTCGTTATGAGACAATGTGTCAGAGTGGGTACATGTGTCGAGTGGGGTTCCACAAAGGTAAGCTCTGGATCCAGTGCTGTTTCTTGTATTTTTGTGAATACATGGACATAATGGAAGGGACTGTGTGGGGGTGTCCCTTGTTGTAGATGATGTGAAATCTTAATAAGGAGATACAAGTCGATGAGGATGAGGTTAGCCTACAGGCCGGAATCTGGACAGGCTGCAAGCCTGGTCCGACAAAATGCCTCCTGGAGTTTAACTCAGAATGTGCAAATTAAGTCGCCTGGGGAAGGACAAAAGGACCGCGTAATGAGTAACAGGCCAAGAGGGTCAGAGGCTGCATACTCACTCAAGAAATAGGATCTTGGAATAAGAATCATATCGAGCATTTATCTTCAGATGAACATCAACCAAATATCTGCTGCAGCATAGGGTGCCTTGTATACCTAAGAATAGAGTTTCGACATCTAGGTCAGGAGTCATTCAGCACTATACCTGTGTATGTCCGGCCCATATTCGAGTATGCCAGACACGGGTATGGAACCACACCTGGTTTTAAAAATGGCGTCCGATTTGGAGAAAGTGACATAAGTCTGCAACACAAAACTAGTCCGGAGTAAGAGTATGTCTTAAGAGGAGAGATTAAGGAGTTCAGTTTGAATTGAACTAGAGGATAAGAAGGAAAGGTGAGGACATGACAACGACGTATAAAATCTGAGAGGAACTGACGAAGTATACAGGGCTGGATTGTTCAGAGATGGGAAACAGGAAACAAGGGGAGGCAAGGTAACAAAACTGGTTGTAGGAAAACTTAGATGAGCCATAGGGATGTAGGAAGTATTCTGTTACCTTAGAGTTGTTCGGAAGTGGAATAATTTGGATTGTGGGAAGTAGTGGAGGCCAAGATCCATTACATTATTTTAAGAAGGGTGCAATTAGGCTCTTGGCAGACGGGGGAGAGCATGATCTTATAGCGCGACTGGCGAAGTGCGGAGGGGCCCAGAGCTGTGGACTCGAGGGAGGTGGGTAAAGGAGTTCAGTGAGCGAGGGGCTTGGACTTCAGCAAGTCGTGCGAGAGCGTGTTGGATAGCAGTGAATTGAGCGTGAATGGTTTATTGTCATGACGAGCTGTTGGAGTGTGAGACAGGGTCATATTTTGTGAAGGATTCAGGCGAGAAACGCTTAGCCGGGACTTGAGTTCTGGAAATGGGAAGTACAATGCCTTGCCACTTTAAAGGAGGGCTTGGGATTCGGCTGTCGTATCTGAGTGCCTCTGCAACGACAGTAATTTTATATGAGATTTGACGGAAAAGGATTGTATCTGTAATTGTTATTGACCTTGAATTATGGTAACTCTTTAACCTGTAGGAAATCTGCCGGATGGACTTTGTATTCCCAGGAAAAGAAGATGGGAAGGGTGATCATGGATCATATACATAACAACACAGGTAACTTTCCCCTCCAAAAAAAGTGGCCATAAGTCCTGACTTTCAGTATGAGATAATTATAAAGGTCCGGACAACTGCTGACGATGTAATGATAGAGATCCAGGTGACTCTTGCCTCAGAAAGGTAATCCTCGGTATGTAAATCACAGAGTCCATAAGGCATTCCTTTACGCACGGTGTTTTTATTGTCACTTTTTTATGCCATGGTAAGGCTACTATTGGTTTCTGCAGCACCGGTATGGAACACACACACTTAAGTCTATCAAAAAAAACTGAGAAGTCATGAAGCTAAGGGGTGGTATGTGCACTTATGAGAGAGAAAGGGAGCTAAACCTGATGAGATATGAGATAAGAGGTAGAGGGCCGATATAGTAACAACGTACAAAAAATATGAATGATTGGAGGGCAGGGACAGGTTGTTAGAGAGACGGAAAACAGGAATACGAAGGCATAGCTGGAAGGTGAAAACTCAGAAAAGTCCTGTAGACATCGCCCTGTGCTTGTTTACAGTCTCCCTACGATCCCTGCTGGGGAGGAAAACCTTTACCTTCACTGTCATCTTTCACAGTGAACTGCTATAATCGTGGTAAGATAAAACCTTGCAGTGGAACTGTGAAAGACTCCTCAAAATTTGCACTTGCAGCTACCGTTAGGGGCGGTTTGCAAGTGAAGTTTAACATTATTCTGACGCTCCATTGTCGTGTGCAACGACAGTGGAGCGTCAGAATAATGTGGATGGGCTAAATTGAGATGACCTGACAATGGGACAAGTAGCTGGTGTTGGTTGCCAATATGACATTTTTCAGAGCATAGTTCTAGCTGCCCAGACAACTTTTGTTCCGAGTAGGGAAATTAAATCTAACAAAAATGGTCCCAAATGGATGAACAATAGATAAAACCTATCATTGGTCAAAGAGAGGCATTTTAGGGCGTATCAAAAGAGGGGATGGGCAGTTAAGAAATCAATATATACAATTAAAGTAGAAATAAAAAAAGGAATAAAAAAAGCAAAAAGGGATTTATGAAGCTAAGGTCGCAAGGGACGCGAAGACTAACCCAAAAGAGTTCTTTAGAATGCAAAAGTAAGATTAGGGACGAGACAGGTCCACTCAGGTCAGATCACTGAAAGTGATAAGGATATGATGAACTTTCAAATTTTACTTCCTCTCATTTTTTTAGGAAAAAACTAGCGAAACCCAGAAATAAAAAATGAGTAGAACAGGACGAAATAAACTATCATGTTTGCAGTAATAGTGACTTTGTCTCAACAAATGGGGAAAATTAAAACCCAAACAAATTCCCGGCCTGACGAACTTTTGCGGGATTTTTAAAGGTTTTAAAGGGAACTTAGCTACCTTGGCTATCTTTTTAACATATCACACAAACTGGCATAGTGCCTGTAATGAAATGAAAAAAGTAATCCTATTTAAAAGGCAGGTGACGTCCCTTAGTTTCGAATAAAACCCCAAAAGCCTTAAACCTCCATAGGGGGAAAAAATTTAGGGAATTAATAATTGGCGAGGAAATTGTAGCCATTTTAAAGGGGCAAAAATTTTGAAAAATGAATTTCAACCGGTTTTACTAAGGGGCGTTCCTGTTTTTACAATTTATTAATTTTTTTCACTAAGGGGTGTTTGAGGAGGTAGATCATGTATTATGTATATGGACTTCAAAAAGGCTTCGATAGAGTTC
>NC_069497.1:1450467-1466230 GCF_026875155.1 Cherax quadricarinatus
ATAAAAGTTGAAAAAGGGGGAAAGGGCCCAGGGGTTGGCGAAGACATGTATATCCCTTTATATAAAGGGAAACGGGACAAAAGAGATTGTAAAAATTATAGAGGAATAAGTTTATTGAGTATACCAGGAAAAGTTGGTTTAGAAAGACACGTAAGCAAACACTATAACATATTTATTAGAAAACGTTTCGGTCCTGGGACCTTGATCACTTCTAACATACAGAGGTAGAAAGACATTATATATATATAGGCGGAGAGTGAGATGTGACGCACGTGACCTGAGGAATGTCATAAGAACATAAGAATGGAGGAACACTGTAGAAGGCCTACTGGCCCATGCGAGGCAGGTCCTTATCAAAACAACCTCTGTCTATGATGAGGACCAGTAGACGATGAAATCATGTGACTCCTGTGTTGTTGGGTTGGTGCTGCTTAAGTATCATGTATGCCAATGTTTTTGAAATTTTGTAGTTTCCAGTGTTGCGTTCTATAGTGTCGGTGACGGTGATTAGTGAGGCTTCTAGGCACCGTCGGCGTCTGAGGTCTGGTTCGGTGAGAACGAGTTGTGCCTCGTTCCAGTTCATCAATGCCCCGTTGAGTCTCTGTGGAGGACACAGGCGTACCTTACATCGTCTCTGTTAGAGGCCTCTAACAGAGACGATGTAAGGTACGCCTGTGTCCTCCACAGAGACTCAACGGGGCATTTGATGAACTGGAACGAGGCACAACTCGTTCTCACCGAACCAGACCTCAGACGCCGACGGTGCCTAGAAGCCTCACTAATCACCGTCACCGACACTATAGAACGCAACACTGGAAACTACAAAATTTCAAAAACATTGGCATACATGATACTTAAGCAGCACCAACCCAACAACACAGGAGTCACATGATTTCATCGTCTACTGGTCCTCATCATAGACAGAGGTTGTTTTGATAAGGACCTGCCTCGCATGGGCCAGTAGGCCTTCTACAGTGTTCCTCCATTCTTATGTTCTTATGACATTCCTCAGGTCACGTGCGTCACATCTCACTCTCCGCCTATATATATATAATGTCTTTCTACCTCTGTATGTTAGAAGTGATCAAGGTCCCAGGACCGAAACGTTTTCTAATAAATATGTTATAGTGTTTGCTTACGTGTCTTTCTAAACCAACTTGTCGGTATTTATTACCAAGGTTTATATCACCAGGAAAAGTGTATGGTAGGGTTATAATTGAAAGAATTAGAGGTAAGACAGAATGTAGGATTGCGGATGAGCAAGGAGGTTTCAGAGTGGGTAGGGGATGTGTAGATCAAGTGTTTACATTGAAGGATATGTAAACAGTATTTAGATAAAGGTAGGGATGTTTTTATTGCATTTATGGATTTAGAAAAGGCATATGATAGAGTGGATAGGGGAGCAATGTGGCAGATGTTGCAATTAAAGAAAGGGGGAAATTTACTAAATGCTGTAAACGTTTTTTATAGGAGAGGAGGCTCGGGTTTAGGGTGTGTAGAAGAGGGGGGAGACACTCCTGGAAAAGATTTTAGACGGGGGATTTTAAATGTCCCCCATGGTTGTTTAATATATTTATAGGGGGGTTGTAAAACAAGAAAATGCTAGGGTTCGGGAGAGGGGGGGTTTAAATTTTATGGGGAATAAAAACAAAAGGGAAATTTAAACACAGTTATTTTTTGCTGATATACTGTTTTAGGGGAGATTCTAAAGAAAAATTGAAAAGGTTTAGGGGATGATTTTGGGAATGTGTGTAAAGGAAAATTTGAAACTGAACTAGAAAAGAGAAAGGGTGATGGGGGTATAAAATGATTTAGATAAAAAAAATTGGTACAAATTGGGGGAGGAGGAGAGGAAAGTAAAAAGTTTTCGATACTTGGGAGTTGACGTTCGGGGGATGGGTTTTGAAGGATGAGTTAACATAAATTGATGAGGGAAAAAAAGGGGGGGGTCTTTAGGTATATGTGGAGTCAAAAAAGTATCTATGAGAAAAAAGGGAAAGTTTTTAAATATGTATACCAACACTCTTTAAAGGGGGTGAAGCTTGGGGGGTAAAAGCAGCAGCGAGGAACGGGTTGGGGGCAGGGAGAGTCCCTTTCCAAAGGGGAATGTGTGGGTTTAAATGTTACAGAAAATTTGGAGTTGGGAAAAAAAAGGAAAAGTTGGGAATTTTAAAAAAGTATTAGCCCGACCCGAAAGGGTTTTGAGGGTTTGGTCTTTTAAAAGAATGGATCAAAGTAAAAGACATGGAAAGTATATAAATCTATAGGGGAAGGAAAGGGGAGTAGGGGCGTCCTTGAAAAGGGGTTTGGGGGGAGGGGTAAAGGAGGTTTTTGGGGAAGGGGCTTTGGGCTTTTAGCAACGTGCGGAGCGTTTAGAAAAGGGGTGAATGGAAAGAATGGTACTTGGGGCCTACGATCTTTTTGGGGGTAAGCAGGGTAATATTTTTGAAAGGGGGTTTAGGGAAACCGGTTATTTTTATATAGCGGGCTTGAGCCCCGGAAATGGGGAAAACAATCCTGCACTTTAAAGGAGGGGTTTGGGTATTTTCATTTGGAGGGATATGTTGTGTATCTTTTTTACTTTTATGCTTCTAAACTGTTTTATTCTGAGCACCTCTGCAAAAACAGTGATTATGTGTGTGTGGTGAAAGTGTTGAATGATGATGAAACCCTTTTCCTTTTGGGATATTTAAATATATATATATATATAATATATATATATTATATATATATATATATATATATATATATATATATATATATATATATTTTATATATATATAAAAATAATATATATGTCGTGCCGAATATGTAAAACTGGTCAATTAGCAAGAACTCATTTATAATTAAGTCCTTTCTAAAATTTTCTCTTATACGTTTAAAGATAAAATTTTTTCATTAATGTTGATGTAAAAATTTATAATTTTGCACCAAAAGGAACTTAGAAAACTTACCTAACCTTATTATAACAAGCGCAATATATTTTAGCCTAACCCAACTAAATATATTTTAGATTTGTTTACAATTATTTAATACTAAACAAACACAGTGAAATTTATTTTTTTCGTTAGGCTCAGAATGATTTTGGCGAAAATTAAATTTCATACACAAATTTTCACTTGTCCTATATGGCAAGATGAACGTTGCTATTTAAGCCAAGATCGCAAGTTCTGCGATCTTGGCTTAAATAGCCAAGCGCTTGGAATTTCTCTATTCTTTCACAGTGGTTGTTTTGCGTATTCTGAAATCACCTGTTTACTGTGATCTTATTGCAAAAAAAAAAAAAAATATATATATATAAAATATATATATATATATATATATAAAATATATATATATAATATTATATATCATAAAAAATATATATATATATATATATATATATATATATATATATATATATATAATATAAAATATATATATATATTATATATATATATATATAAAAATATAAAAATATATTATATATAAAAATATAATATAAATATATAAAATAATATATAATATATATATATATATGTATATATATAATATATATATTTTATTTTTTTATTATCACACTGGCCGATTCCCCCCAAGGCCAGGGTGGCCCGAAAAAGAAAAACTTTCACTACATTCACTCCATCACTGTCTTGCCAGAAGGGTGCTTTACACTACAGTTTTTAAACTGCAACATTAAAAACCCCCCCCTTCAGAGTGCAGGCACTGTACTTCCCATCTCCAGGACTCAAGTCCGGCCTGCCGGTTTCCCTGAACCCCTTCATAAATGTTACTTTGCTCACACTCCAACAGCACGTCAAGTTTAAAAACCATTTTTTCCATTTACCCTATCAAACCGCCACGCATGCCGCGGAAGTCCAACCCCTTGCACACATAACCCCTTTTCCCCGTCTCCCCCAACCTTTCCCAGGCCACCCTTACCCCCCCCTTCCTTCCACAAAAACTGATACACTCTTTGAAGTCATTCTGTTTCGTTCATTCTCTCTACATGTCCAAAACCACCTCAACAACCCTTCCTCAGCCCCTGCCCAACATTTGGTAATCCCGCACCCTCCTCAAAACTTAAACTACGAATTCTCTGCATAATTCACCCCCCACATTTGCCCCAGACATGACATTCCCACGCCTCCCACCTTCTCCTCGCTGCAACATTCATCACCCATGCTTCACACCCATATAAAGCTTTGGTAAAATTTATACTCTCATACATTCCCCCTTTTGCCTCCAAGGACCAAGTTCTTTGTCTTAACAGACTCCTAAGTGCACCAACATCTTTTCCCATCATCAATTCTATATTCACCACATCTTTCATAGACCCAACCCTACACGTCCACTTCCCAAATACGAATAAAATTCAACCTCCTCCATACCTCTCCCTCCCAATCTGAATTCCCAATCTTCATCACCTAATCTTTAATAAATAATATAAAATATATATAATATATATATAATATTATATAATATAAATTATATTATATATAATAAATAAGATAAACATATGCAAGGAATCGCGAGAGCATGCGAAATATACACAAACACTGATCTCTGGCTGAAGGAGACTCGAACCTACGAACCTTGGGACAAGGTACCAGTGCTTTACCAATCTACCCACACTGGACCAATACCTTGGCGTGTACATGAGCACACGTTTGATCCAAGGCAGCCACTTTCAGGGAGAAGGCTTACAGCTTTTCATCTCATCCCCTGCATGCATCAGCCTTACTAGAGATTTGAACAATGCAAGGAATTCGAGAGAGCATGCGAAATATACACAAACACTGATCTCTGGCTGAAGGAGACTCGAACCTACGAACCTTAGGACAAGGTACGCAGTGCTTTACCAATCTACCCACACTGGACCAATACCTTGGCGTGTAGCATGAGCTACACGTTTGATCCAAGGCAGCCAGCTTTCAGGGAGAAGGCTTACAGCTTTTCATCTCATCCCCTGCATGCATCAGCCTTGCTAGAGATTTGAACAATGCTAGGAATTCGCGAGAGCATGCGAAATATACACAAACACTGATCTCTGGCTGAAGGAGACTCGAACCTACGAACCTTAGGACAAGGTACGCAGTGCTTTACCAATCTACCCACACTGGACCTATCCCTTGGCGTGTAGTATGAGTGTTTGTGTATATTTCGCATGCTCTCGCGAATTCCTTGCATTGTTCAAATCTCTAGTAAGGCTAATGCATGCATCTTTGGCCGAAGGGGTCTCGACCCTTGGAACGCAGTGCTTTACCGACCGTACCACACTGGACCAATATCTTGGCGCCCAGCTCACGCTAGACGTTTTTATCCAAGGCAGCCAGCTTCCAGGCAGGTGGCTTACAGCTTTTCATCTCATCCTCTGCATGCATCGACCGACTAAAGATTTTTACAATGCTTAGAATTTGCAAGAACAGGCGAAATATTTACAAACACTTATCTCTGCCTTGGATAAAAACGGCTAGCGTGAGCTGGGCTCCAAGGTATTGGTCCAGTGTGGTACGGTTGGTAAAGCACTGTGTACCTTGTTCCAAGGTTCGTGTCTACTTCGGCCATATATCAGTGTTTGTTAATATTTCGCCCCCGTTCTTGCGAATTCTAATCATATAATATATATATATATTTTTATAATATATTATATATATATATATATATAATATATAATAATATATATATATATATATATATATATATAATATATATATAAAATATAAATATATATATATTTATATATAATATATATATATATATAATATATATATATATATATATATATAAAAATTTTATATAATATAAATATATTATATAATATAATAATATAATATATATATATATAAAGTTTCCCCAGCACCAGCTGGGGAAACTTTTGTTCTGTGGATTTATAGATACGAGAGAGCAAAGTCACTGGATGAACAGCTCCACATTATTTACAGTCGATAAGTCGGTAAAGCATCTTGTACTCTTTTTTTTTTTTTTTCCCTTTTTTTTTTTAAGACAGGGTTTTACAAGGTTAGGGTAATGGTTCCTAGCATCAGCACATTTGAAAGCATTTTTATTGTCATGTATTGTTAAATATAGAATCACTGCCACCTACAAGCGTATCAACCAAATTTTATTTATACCACACCTATCATACTGTGCACCTGTGTACTGGCAGTGAAATGCCTTCCTTTGAATGGAGTTGGAGACTGACAGCAACCGGCATAATAATAGCCCCAGTTTCACCAGCCAATGTGTTGCGTATCAATTATGGCTACAAAACGGGATATGGAAGATCTTATGGGAGACGAGGAAGGTTAAACTGCTCAGTTATGTACACTCACTGTTACGTACTTACAAGCTCCTACATCCCAAATGATTCAGATGTATCTGCGGTACTTGAAAATGTAACGGTTCTTAAGTAACCCGTGTAAAGTGTTAGGAAACACAAACATTATACACTTGACAGGATTGCTCTCGAAACTACCTGGCATCATGAGCATTGTTGTTTTAAGATTGTGTACAATAGACTCTACTAAAACAGCTATCTAGCTAGTATTAAACCCCTAATCGAATTATATACTTTTATTATTTTCATGTTTCATGAGAGAATATTGAATTATGTTTCTTTCCATGAAACATGATTGCCCATGAAACATGACTGTCATGGAAAGAAACATAATTGAGTCTTCTCTCTTGAAACATGAAAAAATACAGTATGTAACCAAATTAAATTTATTATACAAGTTCGATAGCTATTTAGTAGTCTATTAAAAACAATTTTAAACAACAATTCTATATAAATTCTCGGGATTCCTCATTATGTCAGATGGTTTCATGATGGAATGGTGACGTTCGACCTGTGTCGACCCACCAAAACTTCATACTAAGTCAGTTGTGGCTGTTTATATAACGCTTTAGCTGTTACTGTACCATACAGTGACAGGCATTAAAGATTACGGATAACATAGGTAGGAGCTAAAGGGTATTAGTAAAATTTGGATCGTAGAAATATTATGGGAAAGGGTATAGACAATACTTAGGACAAATCTTCGATTTCCCTTGGAAACACTCGAGTCCCCCCGGGGGAAACATTTAAAAGGACAATGACACATTAATTCCTTTTTAATAATTAAAATTTTATACAAAATATAGCAATCCATATACAATAAGTATCCATTGAAAAAGGTTTTTTCTAAAGCCCCCTGACCTGTTCTAAGGTCAAAAAAAATTGGGGCTGGCTATTTATCTCAAATTTTTCAAAAATACTTGCCCTCTCAAAAACCTCCTACCTCATAGGGGAGTAAGGGAGAACACCACTGACCCGCCTTCACCCCACTTCAAGAAGAGGTAAACATTACCTTTCACTTTTACAAACAACCGCCGGGGAAACTCCAGTTTTGGGAAGAACACTTTCTAACCTTCATAAACATCTTCTCAAAAACACTTCTTGCTATCAATCACACATTGAAAATTTCGCAACCCCTAAGTGCCCAATTTGCTCGTAATAAAAGAAAAGGGGGTGACGGTTTTCCCTACTTGCATACCTCAAACCCCTTATTATTGAGTTCCAGAGTTATATTTTGATCTCCCTTGTTTCCCCACCTGAACTCCCTTGATGTAGAGAGTACCATCACGACATAAACCCCACACCAGGTAAACTTTTTACACGCGTCTTCCCCCCCTGAAAATTATCTTTTTCCCTGGAATATAAGAAAAACATCATAACCATTGTCACCGATGCTACGACTTGAACACCACAACTGCAGCCTACACACCTCACATTGTCCCTTAATTTTTTTCTGTCCTAAATTAAATATTAAAAATTGCCAATCTAAATTTTGGACTCCTAACGCGCGGTTTATTATTTTTTTCCCAAAAAAATACACAATGAAAAAAAAGTTCGCTGGCTGAGCCATTTTTCTGTTTTAAACGTCCAGTCACTTATTTAGGAAACAAAAATAACCCAAAATCACTCCACATCGTGGCAAAAAAAGTATTTTTCATTTTAAAACTGGGGGGCCTTGTTAGATTTTATTCCTTCCCAAACAACAAGCGCTACGAACCTGGATTAAATATATATAGTAAGACCTTGACAAAATTTATCAATCAATCTCAAAAATTTAGGAAAATAATGCAATTTACTACTGATCCAGTTCATACATTTCCCATATTTTTGCATTTTTTGGGAAAGTTAGTACATTTCAAGCTCTCTGGTTTTTTTTTTTTTTACTTTTTTAGAAACCTAATAAATTTAACTTTTCCAGCAAGTTACCATATCTTTTTATACAGAAATCAAACTTTTTATTGTATTAAAAATTTTCCTGATTTGAAGAAAAGCAAAAAAAGAATAAAAAATGACAAGCAAAAAATCGAAGCCCAAAACAGTGGTTTTCAATATAGACAATGAAAAGGAACATACTCACCCCGTCCACAAAAACATATTTCTACAACTTTTTATACTTTAAAATTTCAAAACAGCACCGGTATGAAAAACTAAACCGTAAAATTCCTCATTACAACAATAACCAAGGGAAACCATTTTCCCCCAGATCCTCATTTTTGACACAGTAAAGTGCTGACTGGTCTTACATCACCAAATCAACTGTAAGTTCAGAACAGATCTTACCAAGAACATGGTAATAAAAATTCTATCTCAGTTTTCTCCCTTCCCCCGTCCTATCCCCCTCCGGTAATCTTGCATCAAGTCTTCCCCGGGTTTCCCGTTTCCCTTCCTATCCTAACATTTCCCGCCCCACCTTCCTACCCCACACTCATAATAACTATAAATCTTCCCTCCCCCAATTCCTATTTACACTCAGTAATATTGCATCTATTCTTCCCAAGGGCCATGTGTCCAGGAGTCCATCTGTGTCCCCTCAGATATTCTCCCTTCTCCACTCTATCCCAAACTCAGTAAAACTTACCTTCCCCAGTTCTGTTCCAGGGGGCCCTCGGCCCCTCATACCCCCTTCCCCACTGCCATCCCACACCAGTAATCTTACCTTCCCCAGGTTCATGGTCCCGGATCTGTGTCCCCTCAAAATTTTCCCCTTCCCCACTTTCCCATCCTTCACCCGTAATCCCTTCCCTTTCCCCCGGTTCATGTGTCCCAGAGCCATCCGGTCCCCTCAGTACTCTCCCCTTTCCCCCTGCCTTCCTACCTCGTAATCTTACCTTCCCCAGGGTTTATGTGTCAGGGGTCCACGTGTCCCCCAATATTTTCCTTTTTCCCACTCCCATCCTACACCCAAGAAAACCATCCGTGGGCCCCCGGATGTATTCCCTTTCCCTGAAGTTCTGGAAATTCTTTTCGATATCTTTGATGCCTCACCCACTCCCACCCCCCTCAACAAGTCCCACCCCAGGTCCGTGGATCCAGGTATTCACCCTTCACCACTTCCCTGAGGTCAGCAAGTCCCACCCCAGGTCCGTGGTTCCAGGTATTCACCCTTCACCACTTCCCTGAGGTCAGCAAGTCCCACCCAGGGGCCGTGGTTCCGGTTTTACCCTTCACCACTTCCCTGAGGGGCAGCAGTCCCCCTCAGCCCTGGGCCAGGTATACACCCTTTTTTACCACCTTCCCTGAGGTCAGCAAGTCCCACCCCAGGGACGTGGTTTTCCCGGATTAACCCTTTACCACTTCCCTGAGGCAGTAATCCCACCCCCAGGTTCGTGGTTCCCAAATATTCCCCTTCACCACTTCCCTGAGGCATCAATCCCACCCCAGGGCCGTGGGTTTAGGTATTAACCCTTCACCAGTTCCCGAGGTCAGCAAGTCCCACCCCAGGTCCATTGTTCCCGGTATTCCCCCCTTCACCACTTTCCCCGAGGTCAGCAATCCCACCCCAGGTCCGTGGTTCCAGGATTCCCCTTCACCATTTCCCCGAGGGCGCAAATCCCACCCATTCCGTGGTTCCAGGTATTACCCTTCACCACTTTTCCCCGAGGGCAGCATTTCCCCCCTCGGCCGTGGTCCATATTACACCCTTCACCACTTCTTGAGGTACATCCCACCCAGGTCCGTGGTTCCAGGGATTTACCCTCACCCTTCCCCGATCACAAATCCCACCCCAGATTTGGGTTCCCCGTATTCACCCTTCCCCCTTCCCTAGGCCAAGTCCCACCCAGGTCCGTGGTTCCCGTATTAACCCCTTTACCACTTCCCGAGTCAGCAAGTTCCACCCCAGGTCCCTGGGCCAGGGATTCCACCCTTCCACTTCCTGAGGTCAGCAAACCCACCCCAGGGCCCTTTTCCGGTATTCCCCCCTTCACCAAATTTCCCGAGGTAAGCAAGTCCCACCCCAGGGCCGTGGTTCCAGATTCACCCCTTCACCCTTCCCCCGAGGTCAGCAATCCCACCCAGGGCCGTGTTCCGGGATTCACCTTTTAAACCCCTTCCCCTTAGGTCACAAATCCCACCCCCGTTTTTTGGTTCCAATATTCACCCTTCACCCTTCCCTGAGGTCAGCAAGTAACACCCCAGGTCCGTGGTTTTCCGGATTAACCCTTCACCCTTCCCCGAGGTCAGCAAGTCCCACCCCAGGTCCCTGGTTTCCGGGTATTCACCCTTCATCATTTCCCCTGAGGTCAGCAAGCCCCACCCCAGGTCCGGTCCAAGTATTCACCCTTCACCACTTCCCTGAGGTCAGCAAGTCCCACCCCAGGTCCTGGTTCCAGTATTAACCCTTCACCACTTCCCTAGGTCAGCAAGTCCCACCCCAGGTCCGTGGTTCCAGTATTCACCCTTCATCACTTCCCTGAGGTCAGAAAGTCCCACCCCAGTCCGTGGTTCCAGGTATTAACCCTTCACCACTTCCCTGAGGTCGAAGTCCCACTCCAGGTCCTGGATCCAGGTATTCACCCTTCACCACTTCCTGGTCACAAGTCTAACCCCCAGGTCCGTGGTTCCAGGTATTAACCCTTCACCACTTCCCTGAGTCAGCAAGTCCCAGCCCATTCCGTAATCCGGGTATTCGTCCCTTCACACTTCCTTGAGGTCAGCATTTTACAGCCTTGAAGCCTGTCCGTATATGATTTACACGCAGTGTTTTAATATGTATACAAAGGAGATGTTATTACAGAGAGGACACCAGTATCTGCGTCTGTAATAACATCCTTCCCTGGACAGACTCGAACGTGCTACCTGAGACAAAGGAATCTGTATCACAGTTCTTTTCCACCAAGAACTGGCCCACTAGTGAAAATCTTGGAACATATATTTATTTAATATTGTCCCTATCCCAATTATACGTACAATTATTTAGTATGTAAAAATCTGTGAACTTTTATGTACGTAGATTATTGTGGTGTGTGAACGTTTGTGTTCCCTGCATGATAATGTAATTAATTGTTATCAGTTATCGTTTTTCCCTTTTTAAATGACCCTTTTTTTCCTGTACCAAGGTTCACAAGGCCGCACTTTTCCTTTACACCAATTCGTATTTCCACATACACATCTACACATCACACGTACAGCGCACAAATTTAAAGCAAAAAAACACACACACAACACAAACACACCCCCACAAAACACACGACACAACAATAACAGTAAAAATTTCCCACGCTCACGTACAATACTATTTCCTAAATCATTATCACTTACATATGTGCACAGATTCTCATGCACATATCTTGCTTCTAAACACAGCTGTTGAAATTAAATGGGGGATTAAAGAAAAAAATAAGAAAATCCTCACTATATGTTTTAAATATAATTCCTGAACAAGCGTTTGAGAAAGTTGTTATAATATTTTGCAAATATTCTTAATGAGATATCTGAAGACATAAAAAGTAACAACTGAGAGAATCTTGCGCTAGATATAGCAAAAAAGATTTTTGAATTATCTTATGGTTACTAAGAAATAACCGCAAATAATTATTAAATAATTAGTCTCCCTCACTTTTTAATGTTTTTCGCGACTTCATTTCTCTCACTTTTACTATGTTAAGTAAAACATCCACAATCACAAATATAACAAAAAGTCCAAGGAAAGAAAATAAGATCTACAACCTCTGAGTTTATCCTTTATGAAACGATTTGTGGTGGTTGTTACAAACCTGGTCAGTATAACACTGCTTAATGTTTTGTGGTGGTTGTTACAACCTGGTCAGTATAACACTGTCTTAATGTTTGTGGTGGTTGTTACAACCTGGTCAGTATAACACTGTCTTAATGTCTGTGGTGGTTGTTACAACCTGGTCAGTATAACACTGTCTTAATGTTGTGGTGGTTGTTACAACCTGGTCAGTATAACACTGTCTTAATGTTTGTGGTGGTTGTTACAACCTGGTCAGTATAACACTGTCTTAATGTCTGTGGTGGTTGTTACAACCTGGTCAGTATAACACTGTCTTAATGTTTGTGGTGGTTGTTACAACCTGGTCAGTATAACACTGTCTTAATGTTTGTGGTGGTTGTTACAACCTGGTCAGTATAACACTGTCTTAATGTTTGTGGTGGTTGTTACAACCTGGTCAGTATAACACTGTCTTAATGTTTGTGGTGGTTGTTACAACCTGGTCAGTATAACACTGTCTTAATGTTTGTGGTGGTTGTTACAACCTGGTCAGTATAACACTGTCTCAGTGTCTGTGGTGGTTGTTACAACCTGGTCAGTATAACACTGTCTTAATGTTTGTGGTGGTTGTTACAACCTGGTCAGTATAACACTGTCTTAATGTTTGTGGTGGTTGTTACAACCTGGTCAGTATAACACTGTCTTAATGTTTGTGGTGGTTGTTACAACCTGGTCAGTATAACACTGTCTCAGTGTCTGTGGGGGTTTGTTAAAAACCTGGTCAGTATAAACACTGTCTTAATGTTTGTGGGGGTTGTTACAACCTGGTCAGTATAACACTGTCTTAATGTTTTGTGGGGTTGTTACAACCTGGTCAGTATAACACTGTCTCAGTGTCTGTGGTGGTTGTTACAACCTGGTCAGTATAACACTGTCTTAATGTTTGTGGTGGTTGTTACAACCTGGTCAGTATAACACTGTCTTAATGTTTGTGGTGGTTGTTACAACCTGGTCAGTATAACACTGTCTTAATGTCTGTGGTGGTTGTTACAACCTGGTCAGTATAACACTGTCTCAGTGTCTGTGGTGGGTGATACAACGTGGCTAGTGTAACATTGTCTTAATTAATGTCTTTAATACTGCTGCAGTATCCGTTATTATACTGACCAACTCTTCCATTATTTTACTGTATTGTTCTTGTATGTTCTTGTGCGGTACTTGTGCACTCCTGTGTTGTTCTATTGTATGTTATTGTACTTTTCTTGTGTGTTACAGTATTACTCTTCTGTGTTACTGTACTGTACTGTTCTTCAGTGTTACCGTACTGTTCTTCAGTGTTACTGTACTGTTATTCAGTGTTACTGTACTGTTCTTCAGTGTTACTGTACTGTTCTTCAGTGTTACTGTACTGTTCTTCAGTGTTACTGTACTGTTCTTCAGTGTTACTGTACTGTTCTTCAGTGTTACTGTACTGTTCTTTCAGTGTTACTGTACTGTTCTTCAGTGTTACTGTACTGTTCTTCAGTGTTACTGTACTGTTCTTCAGTGTTACTGTACTGTTCTTCAGTGTTACTGTACTGTTCTTCAGTGTTACTGTACTGTTCTTCAGTGTTACTGTACTGTTCTTCAGTGTTACTGTACTGTTCTTCAGTGTTACCCCTACTGTTTTTTCATGTTACTGTACTGTTCTTTAGTGTTACGTACTGGTCTTCAGTGTTACTGTACTGTTCCTCCCGTGTTACTGTTCTGTTCTTCAGTGTTACTGTACTGTTCTTCAGTGTTACGTACTGTTCTTCAGTGTTACTGTACTGTTGTTCAGTGTTACTGTACTGTTTCTTCATGTTTTCTGTACTGTTCCTCAGTGTTACTGTACTGTTCTTCAGTGTTACCGTACTGTTCTTCAGTGTTACTGTACTGTTCTTCAGTTTTTACTGTACGTTTCTTCAGTGTTACTGTACTGTTCTTTCAGTGTTACTGTACTGTTCTTCAGTGTTACTGTACTGTTATTTAGTGTTTTCTGTACTGTGTTCAGTGTTACTGACTGTTCTTCATGTGTTACCGTTCTGTTCTTCAGTGTTACTGTACTGTTCTTTAGTGTTACTGTACTGTTCTTCAGTGGTTACCGTACTGTTCTTCAGTGTTCGTACTGTTTTCTTCAGTGTTACTGTACTGTTCTTCCAGTGTTACTGTACTGTTCTTCAGTGTTACTGACTGTTTCTTCAGTGTTACTGTACTGTTCTTCAGTGTTACTGTACTGTTCTTCAGTGTTACTGTACTGTTCTTCAGTGTTACTGTACTATTCTTCAGTGTTACTGTACTGTTCTTCAGTGTTACTGTACTGTTCTTCAGTGTTACTGTACTGTTCTTCAGTGTTACTGTACTGTTCTTCAGTGTTTTACTGTACTGTTTTTTCAGTGTTACTGTACTGTTTTTTCAGTTACTGTACTGTTCTTCCCGTGTTACTGTAACTGTTCTTCATGTTTTCTGTACTGTTCTTCATGTTTTCTGGGACTGTTCTTCAGTGTTACTGTACTGTTCTTTTCCTGGGTTTCTGTACTGTTTCTTCAGTGTTACTGTACTGGGTTTTTCAGTATTACTGTAAATGTTCTTCAGTGTTATGTACTGTTCTTTTATGTTACTGTACTGTTCTTCAGTGTTACTGTACTGTTCTTCAGTGTTACTGTACTGTTCTTCAGTGTTACTGTACTGTTCTTCATGTTACTGTACTGTTCTTCATTCTTGCATGTTACAATAATTTTATTTTTGTTACTGGGACTTATTGTGCAATTAAATTTGTCTTTCTAGTAAAGTCGACTTTCTTATTGTATTGCTGACGTCAGCTAAGTATTCCAGGGTGTCATTTACATCAAGCACTTTAACCTTCCCCCCTGTACCTTTCACAACAATGTCTCTCACATTGACATTCATGTCACCCCGAACAATTATCTTGCATGACTCAACATTATCTTACATGACTCAACATTATCTTACATGACTCAACATTACCAACGCATTCACTTAACATCTCCGAGGGGATGTTAAGTGAATGTCTGCACTTATCTCCTCTTATAAAATATTAATACAAATAATACTATTCACAATACATATTAAAAATTAGTAACTCTTGCATAATAAAGTCGACCATTATGGTAGGCTCTGTCTATTGACAAAAACAGATTTCGGAAATCATTCTTGCAACCTGGTTAGTTCGTCTTACTGTTACTGTAAGTCTTACTGTTATTGTAAGTCTTACTGTTACTGTAAGTCTTACTGTTACTGTGAGTCTTCTTGTTACTGTGAGTCTTCTTGTTACTGTGTCCAATACTACTGTTTTATGCAATGATTTGTTACTATAATATACATTTGTAACATTAGCACCTTTGTAACAAAATATTTGTTTGTTGTATATGTAATGGAAGTTTTAAAGGTTTTATGCAGGAGTGGGTTTTTCTGTAAATTTTACTGTAAATTTCAATGTCAATTTCAATTTCCTAAATTTATTGTATAAATTTATTGATTAATCTTGTGTAATTAAATAATGAAATTAAAAAGTAATGTTAATGGGAAAGAAAACTGAAAAATCGTGTGTTTTTTAACGTTTGAGTAGAAAATTCTCCCTAGTGACTAACTTTCTATTCTCTCTACATTCCAAAAACTAATTTCTTCTCCTAATTTATTATTTTAACTCAGAATGGTTTATTGATCAGCTTCAAATTATCAACCCCTGGTGAGCAACTAATGTGACTGCACAGTAATTGTCAGGTGTAAAT
>NC_069497.1:1466730-1508199 GCF_026875155.1 Cherax quadricarinatus
TTAAAAAATTATAGTAACAAATCATTGCATAAAACAGTAGTATTGGACACAGTAACAAGAAGACTCACAGTAACAAGAAGACTCACAGTAACAGTAAGACTCACAGTAACAGTAAGACTTACAGTAACAGTAAGACTTACAGTAACAGTAAGACTTACAGTAACAGTAAGACGAACTAACCAGGTTGCAGGAATGATTTCCGAAATCTGTTTTTGTCAATAGACAGAGCCTACCATAATGGTCGACTTTATTATGCAAGAGTTACTAATTTTTAATATGTATTGTGAATAGTATTATTTGTATTAATATTTTATAAGAGGAGATAAGTGCAGACATTCACTTAACATCCCCTCGGAGATGTTAAGTGAATGTGTTGGTAATGTTGAGTCATGTAAGATAATGTTGAGTCATGTAAGATAATGTTGAGTCATGTAAGATAATGTTGAGTCATGCAAGATAATTGTTCGGGGTGACATGAATGTCACTGTGAGAGACATTGTTGTGAAAGGTACAGTGGGAAGGTTTAAAGTGCTTGATGTAAATGACAGCGTGGAATACTTAGCTGACGTCAGCAATACAATAAGCAAGTCAACATACTAGAAAGACAAAGTAATGCACAATAAGTACAGTAACAAAAATAAAATTATTGTAACATGCAAGAACTGAAGAACAGTACAGTAACACTGAAGAACAGTACAGTAACACTGAAGAACAGTACAGTAACACTGAAGAACAGTACAGTAACACTGAAGAACAGTACAGTAACACTGAAGAACAGTACAGTAACACTGAAGAACAGTACAGTAACACTGAAGAACAGTACAGTAACACTGAAAACAGTACAGTAACACTGAAGAACAGTACAGTAGCACTGAAGAACAGTACAGTAACACTGAAGAACAGTACAGTAACACTGAAGAACAGTACAGTAACACTGAAGAACAGTACAGTAACACTGAAGAACAGTACAGTAACACTGAAGAACAGTACAGTAACACTGAAGAACAGTACAGTAACACTGAAGAACAGTACAGTAACACTGAAGAACAGTACAGTAACACTGAAGAACAGTACAGTAACACTGAAGAACAGTACAGTAACACTGAAGAACAGTACAGTAACACTGAAGAACAGTACAGTAACACTGAAGAACAGTACAGTACACTGAAAAACGTACATAACCCCAAAAAAAAAAAGACAAAAGATACAAAGAAAAACACAGGAGTGCCAAGTACCGCACAAGAACTACAAGAACAATACGTTAAAATAATGGAAGAGTTGGTCAGTTTTAATAACGGAACGCAGAGTATAAAGACATTAATTAAACGGTTACACGGCCCACTTTGTATCACCCACCACGACACTGAGACAGTGTTATCTGCCAGGTTGTAAAACCACCACGACACTGAACAGTTTTATACTGACCAGGTTGTAAAAACCCCCACAGACACGAGACAGTGTTATACGACCAGGGAAACAAACACCCAGCATTAAGACATTTTTTTATACTGCCCAGGTTGTAACAACCACCACAGACTTAAAGGACAGTTTTTTATATGCCCGGGTTTTGTAACAACCACCAAGACTTTAAAGACGTGTTATACTGACCGGTTTGTAACAACCACCAAAACATTAAGCGTGTTAAAAATGCCCGGTTGTAGCAACCACCACAGCATTAAGACGTGTTATACTCCCCAGGTTGTAACAACCACCAAAAAACATTAAAAAAGTTTTAATGCCCAGGTTGTAAAAAACCACCAACAAAATACATTTATAAAGAGATCAAGCCTCAGAGGTTATAGACTTTTTTTTTTCCCTTTGGGACTTTTTGTTATTTTATGATTGGGGGATGTTTTTTTTAACATAGTAAAAGGAAGAAATGAAGTGCAAAAAAAACATTAAAAAAGTGAGGGAGACTAATTTTTTAAATAATTATTGCGGTTACTTCTTAAAAAAACCATAAAAATTTTAAAAAATTTTTTTTTGCTTTACTAGTCAAGTTTCTCAGTTGTTACTTTACAGTTGATATTCTTTAAGAATATTTGCAAAATATATATAACCCCCCCAAAACCGCTTTTTTCAAAATTTTTTTTTTTTTTTTATTTTATTAAAAAAGCACAAAAAATTTTTATATGTTACTATGCATACGTTACAAAAAACAAAACATGTTATCCTTTTTAAATAGAAACAACAATTCCACATTCCCTATCCCAGCTCTTAACCTAACTTAAAGTACACTTCAATTTAAACATGTTGCCATCCCCAAAAATTCAACTACATGTGACTACAAAAAGGGCAACCACACCCAAACATCGTAAGGTTTTAAAAAAATTAAAATACATTTTCTATCACAAAAGCATATAATAAAAAAAATCACACGAGTAACATTATACATAAAAGGCTATTAAAAAATCATACCATAAAATCGGTTTCCCTTCCCCCTCTTTTTAAACAACAAAACAAGAACGTATAAGTGTTTAATAAAAAGAATATAGGATTTATAAAAATTCCTTACCACCATTCCAGAATTAAATAAACTTTTACCCTTAGGTAAAATTCCCCCATTTACAAACCCCTTTTTAACAAATTAAAAAACCCAGTGCATACAAAAAATATTTTCATGCACGTTTTGAAAAAAAAAAAAAAACCAAGAAACCTAACAACAAAATACAAAAGAAAACAGAAGTACTTTATGTAAAACCGGACACACTTTTTTTAATTGGAAAAATATACATCCACCAATTTTCCATAACAATAAAAAAAAAAAAACAACAACCATGAAAATAAACATCATTGTATAACATGTTTTTACACAAAAATTGAGGATAAATTTTTTAAAAAAACCTATGTAAATTTAATATAAACCATATCAAAGGGGTTTCTCAAAGGACGGGGCAAACTTTTTAAATGACTAAAAAAATTTAATTCCCTATCTGAAACAAAATTTAAAAACCCCCCTTGAAAAGTCATTTCTTCACATTTCTTGTCCCAAGGTATTAAACCCTTTTTTTTATAAAGAAGTACCTTTTAAAAAGGAAAAACTTGTATATAATTATCAAAGAAAAACTATTCAAGGGGAAATAGGGAAAATTACTTGAGCACACGTTAAAATACTAAAAAAAAATTTGACTACGTTTTTATTGCTTTATTTTCTTTTTAAAACCCTTCTCAACTTAAATAAAAACACAACTTTTTTCCTGGTAAATCATTTTTTCACGTGTTCATTTTAAAACTTGGCCTAAAAACCCCAAACAGCCATTTAAACCCCCCTCCTCGAAGTGGTGCAATAAAAACCAAACCCAAATTGTAAGCAAGGCATTCCAATTATGAAAAAATTCCCCAAGGTATGATCCCCAAATATAAATATCTTACGGAACATAGCCATTTCATAAAATATATGCCCTCATTCTCCCCCCCCCCACCACCTTCCACACGCTTTCCTAACCTTACCCCCCCCCTCAAAAAAAAAGACCCACCCTTCCCCCCCCCCCCTTTTCCCCTTAGAAGCTGCGCTACAGAAAAATTACGAAAAACTATCGAAAACTTGAATCCCATCTCCCCCCATACTTTAAAAACCTTTTCCCTACCCCTTGCCTATAAAACCTCGCTACTAAGCTTTTATCCTCAACTGCCCTACAATCTGCCTCAACCCCAAGAAAAAGCAAAAAACTGCCATGACATAATAAAAGCCCACCCACCTCATTTGAAACCAAACACCCATTGACCGATCAAAAAAGACCAATCCCCCCCCCCCCCAACAGCCTAAAACCCCCCCCATCCAGACTCTCCCACTTCCCAAAGAAACAAAAAATACCACGATATGCCGTCCCCTCCTCCCCACAGAAAAAACGTTGCCTCTTAACAAACCCCCTCTTATCAAAAATTTACTTAGATGCCACCACACCTTAGAAAAGATACACCAACTCCCCAAACCCCTTGCTGGTTTCCCCGAAGCGCCCTGAACCCCCTCCTTTTAAAAAACCCCAGTTTAAAAGGGGGTAAACTGTGACCCCCTGCAATGCCCCCCTTCCCCAAAACCACACCCACCATGCTTTTACCTTCAAACTTTTTCCCCTGCCCCACTCCCAACATGAATCTTATTACTTTCTCCAACTTACTCAAATCCCACCACCCCCACAGTTTCTAGCACCCCATCACCTATCCCCCCTAACCCCCCTCCCCCCCCCCCACCCTTAAATCCCTCTCTTAATGTTAAAACCTTTCCCCTGACCCAAAGTCCAAAAAACTGCCCCCCCTTTTCACCTCCGCTTACCACATCTTTGGAAACCCAGGCCCTCCCAAAACCCCCCACAAAACCTCAACCCCCTCCTCTGATTTCCTGTATACCCTGCCCCCCAAAAGGGAAACACCCCCGCTACACCCCAGCCCTTGTATACACCCCCCGAATTAATTCCCAAAACCCCCTCTGCTGTAACGCCACTTCCTGGCCCTCAAACTTTAAACTTGCCTATAACCTACCGGACTGCTTCGAGTTAATCCCTAATTCTGAATTGCTATTAATATCCCAAACACTTAATTCTATACCCCCGTCCACCCCATTCCCCCCCCAATCCCCCCCCAACCCCATGTTTACTTCTAATAACCAGATTTGCTAAATTAACTCCTTTTCCTGAAAATCCCCAAAGCTCCTAATACCTCCCCCACCCTACGTAAAAGCCTCCCATGTAACTAACACATTTTTTCATCCACATAACCTACTATCCCCCCCCATTTCCCCCCCCACTCCCCCAATTCCCGCCCACAGCCTAAAAAGAAAAGGATTTTGCACGCATGCAAAAAGCAATGTGACAGCGGGCAACCCGCCTTAATCCCTGTTTTTCCCTCATCAACCCCCCCCCCCCAGTTACCCTTACTTGCCCCCCCCCCATTTAAAAAGCCCCCCCTTTTACGTGGCACCCCCTCATACCCCCCCTCCAAAAAAAAATTTTTCCCAAAAATCCCACAAAAAGCCTTTCACACAGTATAGCCTGAGCCCAATCCCAAACCCAAAGGGCCCCCCTCCCCGACAGTTCTCTATAAAAAACCCTTATCCCTATGCCCATTCTTTTTAGTCCTTCCCGGGAAACCCCCACTTCCCTATGTACTCTACTTCCAATTACCCTTTTTTAACCCGTTCCCCAAAACCTTCGAAAAATTTTGTAATCGTACACATTAAAAACAACGGACGATAATCTCCCAAACCCTTTCCCTCCTCCCTTCTTTTGGGACCAAGACAACACCCCCCTTCTTGTGTTTGCGCCTTTTGCCCTTTTTTAAAAATATAATTCAGAAAACCCCCACTAGGCACCCCCCCCAGAAACCCCCCATGCGCTTTGTAAAAATCACTAGGTAACCCCTCTTTCCCCTGCCCTTCCCCCCGACTAACCCTTCACATTCCCCCACCCCCTCCCCCCTAATGCCCCCCCTCCAAACCCCTATCCCTCTTCCCCCTACCCCGCGGTCCCAATCCCCCTAAAAATTTTTTATCCCACCTACCCTCCCCTTCTCTTCCATTTCTCCGTAAACCAAACATCAGCAACCCACTGATAGAATCTGTGTCATGGACCCTGCCCCCCACATAACCCTCCCCCCCCACAAAATATCGCCACGGAGCCCCCAACTTTGTCCCGATTTTCTGAGAACATACCCGGTTGGTTGATCACCCTTTAGTGGGCCCCAATCCCGCCCCGACCCTGAGTGCATCAAACGTTTATTATGCATCTTACTTTAAAAGACTCCCAAGTTCCCCCCTAACTCCTTCCCTCCCTCCCTACTCCCCCCCCATAACAACTTCAAATGACCCCCTAAAAAATTCTGCAAACCAAAACCCCCAAAGTGCCCTTTCCCTCCCCCTTCCTAAAAAAAAACCAATTTTACCTTTGCCTGCAACTCCCACCACTAAAAAAACCACCTCCTCTCCCTAGCCCCCCAAAAACCCTTCCACCATGACTGAAAAAGACCGACCTTGATCTCCCCTTTTAAAAAACCCCACATTTTAATTTTTAAAGCCCCCGATTTTCTCGGAAAACCCCCACCTAAAATCACCAAAACTGCTCTGTGGTCTGAAAAACCCCCCGTTACTGTTCAACTCTTCCACTCCTATCCCCTGCCCCCACATAAACCCCATCCAACCTTGCCCCCATAAAATCCCCCGTACATAGGTAAACCAACCCGAACCCCCCCCTGCCAACCCATCTACCCCCCCGCCCCCCTCACCCAAAAAACCCAAACACACACCCCCCCCCCCTAGGAACTCGTCTACTGCCCAATCACACAAAATTTAAAACACCCCCAATTATCGCTATGGAGGTAAACCCCGAGATGATATAACAAAACGTCGAACAAAAAACTTTTTTTATCCTTACGTTACAAACGCAGGCAATAAACTCCCCAAAACATACCCCACTCCCCCCCACCACCTTCCACCCGACACCCCCCCCCCACCCCCCCCTCCCACCCCCTGACTGCAAGGGGACTGGTCTCCCTTTTCTAAAACACCCCTCCGCCCTTTAAAAGCGTTGCCATGCCCCAAACAACTATTCTCTCAATCTCAATCATACCTGACTTTTTAGTTATGCTCCAGGGAAAAAAACATCAACTCGTACTTTTTTAAAGGAACCCCTCCCCACACCCTTTTAACCTAGTTTTTAAGCCTTTGATTTATCGTTAAAAAACCTGAATGGTCAAGGAGAGGGCTTTCCCTATGCCGTGTGGTTGCTCCCCTTCCCTTCAAGCTGCTTACACTTTCCTTTTATCTTTTAAAAAACTTTTCCCACCCCCCCCTTTTCTCTCCCCCCATTTTCCCTGTCTCCCCCCCCCCGTAGGGGAAATTTTCGGACACCCCCCCAAACCTTCACCTGGGCTTTTCCCAGGTGTTAAAAATCTCTAATTCAGCAGCCCCCCCCTGGTCTCTTTCCTAAGCTGCCTCCCAAAGCCACCTCTTCCTCGGTCCCTCCTGTGTACCCCCGCCATACAAAATTATCCTTACCATGTTCCCTAACTTCCGACTTCTCACCAAGGGGTTGCAATGCTGCTTTCACTGATCCGTTCATCCTGTCCCCCCCCTACCCGGGGGTCCTCCCAAGAATTCCCGGAGCACTGACTCCAAGGGCACCTCCTGTGTCGTCTCCACCCCTTCCTCCACCACCTCAGATGTTGGAGAAGGAAATTCCTCCCCCACGGGGTGTGACACCGTCCCCATCGTTCACCTCCTTCTCCACCTCCTCATCCCTAATAGTCCCCTTCTTCCCCCCCCCCGCCCCCACACTCGCCTGCTGGTTTCCCCCCGGGCTGACACCCCCCGGGGAACTCTACGTCACATTTTGCCCTATTGGTCCCAAAAAAAAACCCCAAAGACGAACGTTTCCTTTTTTCCCCCCCATACACACATAACCTGATTTTTTTGTGCCTGGCAAATTAAACGAGGTATAGGCGTCTTTAAAGTCATCTTGATATTTTATGACCCTTTTCCGGGGGCCAATATGGGGCCATCCCCCAAACCCCACCTCTGGCTTTATGAATGAACCATACTTGCGAAAAACTTCCCGTATACCAAACTGCGTTCTCGAAGGGACATTCCTCACTCGTACCCATGTAGAATGTAGATACGCATTAAGCCAATCCATCGTCGATTGAGACACATTTGCCGTTCCTGATATCCCCCACCACACGCTTTAGTAAATATTCTTCAGGACTTTAAAATATCGTTTATCCCCTTAAAGGGGCCCCACCATACAGTTCCCCATTGGGGGTACCCTATAAATCCCCAAAAATTGCAGGTAGAACGAGTTCATAGACAGGGGTCAGAGAAACCCTAACAGCTCAATGCAAACTGTATTTATCCTCCTGCCGGTGACCCCGCCCTGTCTGAACAGTGAAAAACGCGCAGAAAAAGTTGTTTGGGAGCTACTGCAAGTGGTCCCACGGCCCAACGCGATGCGAACAATGACAAATACATTTCATAAAGAGATCAAGCCTCAGAGGTTATAGATCTTATTTTCTTTCCTTGGACTTTTTGTTATATTTATGATTGTGGATGTTTTACTTAACATAGTAAAAGTGAGAGAAATGAAGTCGCGAAAAACATTAAAAAGTGAGGGAGACTAATTATTTAATAATTATTTGCGGTTACTTCTTAGTAACCATAAGATAATTCAAAAATCTTTTTTGCTATATCTAGTGCAAGATTCTCTCAGTTGTTACTTTACAGTTGATATCTCATTAAGAATATTTGCAAAATACTATATAACAACTTTCTCCAAACCGCTTGTTCAGAATTATATTAAAACATACAGTGAGGATTTTCTTTATTTTTTCTTTAATTCCCTTCATTTAATTTCAACAGCTGTGTGAGACAGCACAGATATGTGCATGAGAATGTGTGCACATATGTAAGTGATACATGATTTAGGATATTAGGTATTGTACGTGAGCGTGGGAAATTGTGTTTATATACATGTTATTGTGTGTATTTGTTGTGTGTGTGTGTGTGTGTGTGTGTGTGTGTGTGTGTGTGTGTGTGTGTGTGTGTGTGTGTGTGTGTGTGTGTGTGTGTGTTTTGCTTTATTCGTGCGTCTGTACGTGTGATTGTGTAGGATGTGTATGTGGAAATACAGAATTGAGTGTAAAGAAGAGTGCGCGCTTGTGAACCTTAGCGTACCAGGGAAATAAAGATTAGTAACAAGAAAAACGATAACTGATAACAATTAATTACAATTACCATGCAGGGAACACAAACGTTCACACACCACAATAATCTACGTACATAAAAACGTTCACAGATTCATTTACATAACTAAATAATTGAATACGCTAATAATTGGCATAGGAACAATATTAAATATAAATATATGTTCCAAATTTTCACTAGTGGCCAGTTCTTGGTGGACGAACTGTGATAGAGATCTCTCATGTCTCAGGTAGTCGACGTTCGAGTCTGTCCAGGAGGATGTTATTACAGAGCGCAGATTATCTGCGTGTCCTCCTCTGTAATAACATCTAACTTAGTATACTGGTTTTAATACACTTGTGTAGTAATATCATATATGGACACGTGCTCAAGGTGGCTGAAACCCCCTGCTGACCTCAGGGAAGTGGTGAAGGTTTGAAATACCTGGGATCTACGGCTGGGGGTGGGACTTGGACCTCAGGATGTGGTTGAAGGGGAATACCTGGACTTCCTCGGACCTTGGGGTGGGGACTTGCTGACCTCAGGGTAAGTGGTTGAAGCGGCGAAATACATGGATCTACGGACAGGGGGTGGGACTTGCTGACCCTCAGGAAGTGAGTGATAGGGGTGAATACTTGGACTCACTGACTGGGGTGGGACTTGCTGACCTCAGGGAAGTGGTGAAGGGTGAATTCCTGGATCCAAGGACCTGAGTAGGGACTCCTGCTGACCTTAGGGAAGTGGTGAAGATTGATCCTGGATCCACGGAACTGGGGTGGAATTGCCTGACCTTCTGGGATGTGGTGAAGGGTTTATACTGGAACCACGGACCTGGGGTGGGACTTGCCTGACCTCAGGGGAGTGGTGAAGGGTGAATACCTCGGAACCTCGGACTGGGTGGACTTGCTGACCTCAGGGAGTGGTGGAAGGGTTAATAACTGGAACCACGGACTGGGGTGGGATTGCTGGACCTCAGGGAAGTGGTGAAGGGTGAAATACTTGGAACCACGAACCTGGGGTGACTTGCTGACCCCCCCGCAGGGAAGTGGTGAAGGGTGTATTATACCTGGATCACGGACCTGGGGTGGGACTGGCTGACTCAGGGAAGTGGTGAAGGGATTATATACCTGGAACCAACGGACCTGGGGTGGGAATTGCTGACCTAAGGGAAGTGGTGAGGGAGTTGAATACCTGGAACCACGGACTGGGGTGGGACCTGCTGACACTCCAGGGTAGTGGTTGATGGGTGAATACCTGGAACCACGGACCTGGTGGGTGGGACTTGACTGACCTCCAGGGGAAGTGGTGAAGGGTTAATCTGGACACGGACTGGGTGGGACTTGCTGACCTCAGGGAAGTGGTGTGACCAGGTGAATACTTGAACACGAACCTGGGGTTGGGATCTTGGCTGACATCAGGGAAGTGGTGAAAGGGTGTATACCTGGTCCAAGGACATGAGGTGGACTGCTGACCTCAGGGATAAGTGCGTGAAGGGTAAAATACCTGGAAACACGGACTGGGGTAGGGACTTGCCTGACATCAGGGAAGTGGTGTGAAGGGTGAATACCTGGAAAACCACGGACCTTGGGGTGGGACTTGTACTGACCTCAGGGAAGTGGTGAAGGGTGAATGACTGGTACCACGGACCTGGCGGTGGGACTTGCTGACCTCGGGAAGTGTGTGAAAGGGTTAATTACCTGGAACCACGGACCTGGGGTGGGACTTGCTGACCTCAGGAAAAGTGGTGAAGGGTGAATACTTGGAACCACGAACCTGGGGTGGACTTGCTTGACATCATGAAGTGGTGAAGGTGTATTACTGGATCACGTGTGTGGAATGCAAAGCAGTACGTAACCTTTTTTCGGCCGCATGTACTACACATCATTTTCCAGGCTATCTCCCCCACCAGCGAATCCAGGTTGCTAAGAGTTGATGATGGGGCCCGTCGTTCAAACTAGTGACCAGGTTCAAGCAATAAGAAGATGGTTTTTGGCAATCGCAAGGTTATGTGGGCCACCCCCACCCCCAACCATTACCGCTCTCCTGTCTGCCCTTGTCATTCCCATTCTAGAGCTGGTTGATGCCACGGTCTGCTATCTTCGTATGGCTTCTTATTTCTGCTTTGCTTACCCGTGGTGTGCACACTATATTATCCTCTGTACACTAGTGTACATATTGCTGTGTATAAATGGTTGTGAAGGATTAATATAAGCTCTAAATTTTTCTTACTGTGTTTTTTTGCTCCCATTTCACCCGGGTGTAACTGGCCAATTTGGAATCCTGGGTTGTATACACGGACCTGAGGATGGGACTGCTGACCTCAGGGAAATGTGTAGGTAAATACCTTGGAACCACGGACATGTGGGTGGGTCTTGCTGACCTCAGGGGAAGTGGTGTGAGAGGTTGTGATACCGGAAACCACGGACTGGGGTGGATTTGTGACCTCAGGGAAGGGGTGTTGAAAGGGTGAATACCGGGATCCACGGACCGGGGTGGGACTTGTTGAGGGGGGTGGGACGCGGGTGAGGCATCATACGTTATCGAATGAATGTCCAGAAAACTTAGGAGAAAAGGGGAATACTTCGGGGGCCCACGGGATGGATTCTTGTGGATTGTTGGATGGGTTGCTGTGAGAATGGGAGAATTATCTGAGGGGACACAGAGGACTCCTGGACACATGAACATGGATGAGGTGACGAACTACTGTGTGTAGGTTGGGAATCCAACCCCAGATGCGGGAAGGCGAGAATTAGAATATTGATAGGGACAAAGATGGACCTCCTGGACACATGAACCTAGGGGCGAAGGCTAAGATTACATGAGTGTTTGACTAGCAGTGGGGAAAGGTGAGAGTATCTGAGGGGGGGAACAGATGGACGCCTGAGACACATGAACTGGGGAAGGTATTGATTACTGAGTGTAGGATAGGCTGTGGGTGCGATGGGAGAATATATGAGGCGGACACAGTTGGGGACGAGATGGACTCCTGGACACATGGAACCTTGGGAAAGATATAGGTTGCAATATTATTGAGTTGTAGATAGGAAGTTAGGGGTATGGGAAGATAAGATTTATATGTCATATTACTGTGTGTAGGGTAAGGAAGTGTAGGACTGAATTGTTTGGATAGGGGATAGGGATCCCATGGACCCGAGGGATTACTTCGATGCAAGGATTTAACGTAAGTGCAGGAAGCTAGGGTCGTGGGTAGGAGATTAAACTGAGATAGATCTTTTATTACCAGATGTTCTTGGTTATATATCGTCTGATCTCTTACAGTTGAATTTGGTGCGGATACTTGTGACAATGTCTGCACTTACTGTTTATGTCATTTAATGTGGTTTATCGGGGGGGAATAATGAGCTTCCTCTGGTTATTGTTGCTAATATGATGGAATTTCTTCGGCGTATAGATTTTCATTACCGGTGCTGTATTGAATTTAAACCGTTGAAAGTTGTAGAAGTTACTGATTTGGTGGACGGGCTGTGAGTATGTTCCTTTTCATTCGTCATTATTGAAAACACTGTAATTGGCTTCGTTATAGTTGCTTGTCATTGCTTTTAGTCTTTGTTGCTTTCTTAAAATCAGGAAATTTTAATTTTATTAAAAGTGTGCATTCTCTGTATTAAATAGTTTTGGGTAAAACATTGTTGGTAAAGTTTAATTTATTAGGTCTTAAAAAAGTAATAAAAAAATATCCAGATGAGCTTGACTTATGTACTTCTTTCAAACAAATGCAATAAATATGGATCTTGTCATGAACTGGATCAGTAGTATATTGCATTATTTTGCTATGTTTTGAAGATTGATGTGATATCATTTTGTCAAGGTCCTTCAATATATATATTTTTTCCAGGGGTCGGAGTTCGCTTATTGTTTGGTACAGGAATATTAGATTAATATGCTCTAGTTTCAAAATGAATATATATCTCTTGTTTTTGGCCAGGTTCGCTGGATTGATTTGCCTTATTTTCGTTTCCTAAAATATGTGGGTCTGATGATCGTAAGACAAAGAAATGTCTTAGCCAGCCCGATACATTTTTTGTCTTTGTGAAATTTTTGGAAAATTTTTACATAATAAATACAGCGCGTTAGGAGTCCAAAGTTCGAATTGGGCAATCATTTTAATATTAATTTAGGGCACAGATAAAATATTAAGGGACATTCGTGTGAGAGGTGCTAGAGTCTGCAGATGTGGCTTGTTGTGTCAAGTCTGTAGATCAGGACTGACGATTGGTTATGAAATGTTTTTTCTTATATTCCAGGAAAAAAAAAAAAGCAATAATTTACTGGAGGGGAAGACGCGTGTATAAGTTTTCACTGCTTGTGATTGTGAGGCTATCGTGTCGTCGATGGTTCTATCTCACACTAAGGAGTTCTGAGTGGAATCCAAGGGGAGATCAAAATATATACTACTAGGAAGCTCAAATAATAAGGGGTTGAGGTATGACAACGTAGAGGATAAACGTACACCGCTTTTCTTTCTACGTACGTGCAAAAATATGGGTCACTTTGGGGATTGCGAAGTTATCAATACGTGATGATTGATAGCAAGAAGTCGTTTGCTGAGAAGATAGTTTATGTAGCGTTTAGACAGTGCTTCTTCAATCTGGAGTTATCCCGGTCGTGTTATTTGATTAAAAGTGATGGCTTATGTTGACCCTCTTCTTGATGTTGTGGGTGAAAGTGGGTCAGTGTGGTGCTTCCTCCTTAATCCCCATATGGAGGTAGGAGAGTTTTTTGAGAGGTCAAAGTATTATGAAATTAGAAGATAGATTTATTAGCAGCCCCACCAAGCTTTTTTTAGACGCTTTTAGAAACAGTCATGTGACTTTAGAAAATACCTTTCTCAATGGATTTTATATTGTAATATCGGATTGCTATTATTCTGTATTAACACTTTTTAATTAATAAAAGGAATTGAATGTGCTCATTGTTCCGTTTAAATGTAACTCTATGGGGTACTCGGTGTTTCCAAGGGAACTCCGAAGTAATCTTGTCTAAGTATTGTCTACTTGCCTTTCCGTAATATTTCTACCGATCCAAATTTCTACTAATTCCCTTTAACTCTAACTTTGTTTTCCGTAATCTTTAACGCCTGTCACTGTATGGTTCAGTAAAAGCTCTAAACGCGTTATATAAACAGCCACAAAACTGAATCTTAGTTGAAGTTATGGTGGGTCTGGTCCACAGGTCGAACGTCCACCATTTCCTTCATGAAACCATATGACATAATGAGCCAATCCTGAGAATTTGTTATGATTTGCTTGTTTTTAAAATTGTTTTTAATAGCTAATAAATAAATATCGAACTTGTGATCAATCTATAATTTGTGTTATATACGGTATTTTTTCTTGTTTCAAGAGGTGTAGTTCTCAATTATGTTTTCTTTCCCTGACTGTTCTTGTTTCATGGGCAATCATGTTTATGGAAAGAACATAATTCTATCTACTCTCATGAACATGAAAATAATAAATGTATATAACTCGACTTATGGGCTCTATTAATACTAGATAGATAGTCTGTTTTGTAGGTCTATTGTAACAATCTTATACAACAATGCTCATGTTGGACCAGGTTGTTTCATGAGCAATCCTGTCAAGTGTATATAATGTTTGAGTTCCTAACACTTTACACGGTGTTACTAAGAACGTTACATTTTCAAGTACCAGATACTATCTAGAATCATCTGGGATGTAGGAGTATGTAAGTACGTAATCAGTGAGTGTACAGTAAACTGCAGTTTTTAACCTTCTCTTGTATCCCATAAGATCTCCATATCGGTTTTGTAGCCATATATGATATCAATACATTGGCTGTTGCAACTCTGGGGCTATTATTATGCCGGTTGCTGTCAGTCTCCAACTCCATTCAAAGGGAAGGCATTGCACTGACCAGTACAAGGTGCAAAGTATGATAGGTGTTGAGTATACATAAAGTTTGGTTGATAAGCTTGGAGGTGGCAGAGTGATTCTATATTTAACAATACATGACAATAAAAAGTCGGGAGTTGTCACTGTGCTCTTTGCTGATGACACTGTGCTCATGGGGAGATTCTGTAGAGAGTTGCAGATGATGGTGGATGAATTTGGATAGGGTGTGCAAATGAAGTAAATTATAGGTGAATACAGGTATAGGAGTAAGGTTATGGAGGATAACAAAAAGATTAGGTGATGAAAGATTGAATATCAGATTGGAGGGAGAGAGTATGGAGGAGGTGAACGTATTCAGATATTTGGGTGTGGACGTGTCAGCGGATTGGTCTATGAAAGATGAGCGTGAATCATAGATTTGATGAGGAGATAAAGAGTGTAGTGGTGCACTTAGGAGTATGTGGAGACAAAGAACTTTGTCCTTGGAGGCAAAGAGGGGAATGGAAGAGAGTATAGTTTTACCAACGCTCTTATATGGGTTGTGAAGCCGTGGGTGATGATGTTGCAGCGAGGAGGAAGGCATGGAGGCAGTGGAGATGTCATGTCTGGAGGGCAATGTGATGGTTGTGAATATTATGCAGAGAATTTCGTTGTATAAACTTTGGAAGTTAGGAGGAGGTGCTCGGGATTACCTAAAACTGTTGTCCAGTGGGCTGAGGAAGGCGTTGTGAGGTGTGGTTCGACATGTAGAGAGATATGGAAGCCGAAACAGAATGACTTCAAGAGTGTATCAGTCTGTAGAGGAAAGGGAGGGGGGTAGGGGTCGGCCTAGGACCAGGGTTGGAGGGAGGGGTTAAAGGTGGTTTGTGTGCGAGGGGCTTGGCACTTCAGCAGGAATGCGTGAGCGTGTTTGATAGGAGTGAAATGGACGACAAATGGTTTTGAATACTTGACGTGCTGTTGGAGTTGTGAGCAAAGTAACATTTATGAAGGGTATTCAGGGAAACCGGGGCTGGCCGACTTGAGTCTGTGATGTCTGGAAGTACAGTGCTGCACTCTGAAGGAGGGTGTTATTGTTGCAGTTTTAAAAACTGTCGTGTTAAGCACCCTTCTGGCAAAGACAGTTATGGATGTGAATGATGGTGAAAGGTTTTTCTTTTTCGGGCCAACCCTGCCTTGGTGGGAATCGGCCTGTGTTGATAATAAAAAAAATAAAAAAAATAAAAATGCTTTCAATGTGCTGATGCTAGGGAACCATTACCCTAACCTTGTAAACCCTGTCTTAGAAAAAAAGGAAAAAAAAAAATGAGTACAAAGACTGCTTTACGACCTTATCGACTGTAAATTAATGTGGAGTCTGTTCATCCAGTGACTTTGCTCTTCTCGTATCTATATACTCCACAGAAAAAAGCTTCCCCAGGTGGTGCCCCAGTTCTTCATGCGCTGTGTGTTTTGGTAACCTTATTGCTTTTCATTGCGGTCATTCTTCGCAGAGCTGATATGACATTTAATTACACTTCCATCAGATGACAGAGGCTGTCTCTCAATCAGTGATACATGCTCAAACACAAGATGGTCCATGACGTTGGGTTAATGGCTGATTGCTTTTCATGTATACTGGAGTTAGTTTGGGTTTCGGATGTAGAGAATTTGGATATTTGCGTTTTGGGGGCTTGTGTACCTGCACCGACAAAAGGTGTGTTTAAACTGCAGTAATCTAATTTCTCATTCTGTTCACCGTTGAGACAGACTATGAGATCATAGTGATCCGTTTATTGGTGTTTCACTATAACTGCTTCTGGCTCCGTTTCTGTTGAAAACATTCTTATTATAACTAAAACAAGTTTAAAAGTTCCCTTCACGCCAACACAACTCAGCCAGAGATCGGTCCTCTATCCAATTATATACTCAGAAAAGAAGATGACATTTTAATTTCATGAAGCTCTGCTCTGTAAATAACTAATCCTGGCTGGAGTTTCTAGAGTGAACCTTATTGCACACAGAGCATATGGATAGGTACAATAGGCAAATGGCTCTGGCTTATTAGGATGTAACCGGAATCCAACAGCCACAGATCTGAGTCCAGGTTTAACTGGTTTTCTGTATTGATGAATAGTTGATGTACCGAACATTCCTCTGCGCTGATTTCCTGGATGTCTCTGACGCATGGAATGTGTCTTGACTGTTACAGGGTCTAATTTAAAATTGGTCATTTGGTTAAAATTAGCCATCATGACTCTTTCTAATTGCTTCTAAATCCTGGATCAAGCACAGCAGTGCAAATCTTTGCTTTCTCTGTATTTATCTGAGAATATGTATGTAAATATATACCAGCTAGCACAAGCCTTGTCAGGTCCAAACTCACGCCCACTACACCCCGCTCACGAATTTATCAACTTTTTTTAAAACTAACAACGTTTTAGCCTGAATAACTGTACTCGGGAGTTTGTTCAACACATCCACAACTATATTACCAAACCAGTGCTTTCCTATATCCTTCCTGAATCTGAATTTTTACTCCAACTTTGAAACCATTGCTGCCAGTCGTGTTTGGCTGGAATTTTCAGCACGGCTATGTTAATCCCTTTATTTAGTACTGTTTTCCCTTTATACACCTCGATCTTATCCAACTAATTCTACGCTTTCGAAGAGAGTGCAGATTCAGGGTCCTAGTTCTATCCTATAGGGAAGATTTCTCGTTACATGAGATCATTTTGGTCATCCCCCCTCTGTATGTTTTCCAGAGTATTCTATATCCATTTCTGTAATACAGTGACCAGAATTGAGGCTGTTGAGAACTGGCATTACCAGCTAAGTTTAAACAGTTGATAAACTTAACTTAAAGTCAACTCATCGCCTGCCACAGCCGCCCCGCAGACGCGGTCTAGAAGCTGTTCGAAAATAAAAAAACCATTCTCTCCAGGGCTGTCAAGTATTACTTATTTGTAAGATTATAAATTACCCCTAGGGGGGTTTATGTCAGCTATTTCATTCACTGATGGCTGACAAAATACTTAATTGTTTTGGACTCAAAAGTCACCCTTACTGCCGACTATAGGTTGATTACAAAACTCCTTGCGACCTCAAGAACTGCGCAGTCCCCCCGTTACTACAAGAGAAAATTCGTAACATACCTTGCTCTTGTAACGTTGAGCATATGGTGTTCTTCACACCTCGACAGGTATCGGTGACTTGATAGAATGCTGAAATGTCCTTGGATGTCCCCGTCTTCCATAGGTCTAGGAAACGCACATGGTATACTAGTTCCACAAGATTTGTCTTTATTGTTCACAATTTCTCAAGAGAAGATGATCTACATTCTCTTGAGTGTTTATTGTGTTTTGTGAGATCTTTGTTCAACTAATGCACAGATCAGTGTTCTTTGTTGGTTATCCGGCATCAGATGTCACTCTCAGTAGAGTCAAAAGTAATCTGAAGACGCCACCAGCGCCCCATGCCGTCCACTACCCTAGCACAAAAAAAAACTGACCTATTACTTTTGCTTCCTTGTTCATTCTCGATGAAGCAAAGCAGAATGTGTGATCCTTGCTGTCTAAGCATAGACACATGTCCACTGTCTTTACCATGAGTAATAAAAGTGGGAGCGGATTTTTCCTTAATTGTCCTGCTAAAGTAAGAGATGTACTGTCTCTTATTAAAATACCTCTGCAACTCTCTGCAAGGGAGCATCTGTCTGAAGCGACACGTTGCATACTCGTACGCGCATCTGGATCAATTACTCACTGTAGAAGTTAACAAAGATGCTAGCCCTTCTGAGAGGGCTTGCGCCCCTCAGGCTTAAGGGGTGAAGGGCTGGGAAGGAGGTGAAGGGGGCTGATACACTCTCTGGAGTAATTTCTCCACACTGGGGGGCGGCAGAGGTTCGCTGCAGGGTGAACTTATTCATCACTTAACATTAATTTGATTTTATCACTCGCTTACACTGCTGCTTGTCTTTTCTAAACAGCTTTAGTCTGTGTGGTTTCTGGAGAATCACTAATATTGTTTTCACACTGTGTTATTCTCTCGGCACTAGTTTATTTATTGTCGCTTATTCACTACACCTTGCTTAAAATATCCAATGTCCTGCGGATTCTATGTTCATCAGAATTTATGGTCACAATTTTTCCAAGTGGCCATTGGGACTCGGACCATCATGTCAATAATCACTATGTCACCAGGTCTTAAGGGACTTATGATTTTCAGGATCACCTGCTCCATAGAAGTGTTCTCTCTATGAGGTGAGAATAGTCTTCTCGCCAAAATTTTCTCCCAACGTTTCAATCACTTTATTAAGTGTTTGAATTTACGTTCTGAGTTGGCCTCAGGTTCGTAATATGTAGGTCCTTTTGATTTCTTTATCATTCATGGGGCAGGAAATAGGTTCGAGCCTTCTGCATGGAGTAAATGAGATGGAAACTTATCATTCTAAATTGTTCAGGGGATCATCGGTACATAATTCAGAGGTCTGTTGTTGACTCTATTTTCTATTATCAGTCACAACTGTACGAATTCTCTGTAAGTCGATTCTGTGATGCCTGAAGAGGTCTTCCATAAATCGCTTTTTACAATGCCAATCATTCTATGCTTAAAATCCGCCGTGCCATGGAGATTTAGGAGGAATGTACTCCAACGACATCTGCGTTGATTCAGATCTGTTGTACTTTGGTTGCAACAAGATTCTTGCTTATATAAGCAGCACCAGCAACAAAGTTCGTTGGCATTATCTGAAATCATCAGTTGGGACATCTCTTCTGGCTGCAAACCTTTGAATTATTTGATAAGGTTTTCAGCAGACATGTCAGTGGCTACTTCTAGATGTACTGCTCTAGTCGTAGCACAAGTGAACAAACAGATGTACACCTTGATAGGAATCTTTGTCAATGTTTTGGTTAAAAATTATTGGTACAGTGTAATATACACCTGTCACTCTCAAATGGAGTGACATGACAAACCCTTTCCAGAGGGATATGGAGGTGGACCAGGAATTCTGACAACTGCATATCGTAGTGACGACAAGTTAAATACGTCCTTTATTTGTTTTTTCACACTTTGTCGACCTTGTGGTATCCAGTAGGATTGTAGTATATGACAAAGTGTGTCAGCTACCACACCTTGTAACACGTTACTGTGGGCCGTTCTGCACAATCAGTTTTGTTAGCCAATGATTCTTGGGGATCAATATTGGTGTATGGATCTTTAGGTAGTGAGATTATGAATTCTTCCTCGAATCTTATAATCTTTCCTGAGTCGAGATAAAGTCGTATTAGAATTAAATCATGATCAGGTTTCTTTGGGGATTTATCTTGTGCTTTCTAGGAATATTTTTATTCTGTAGAGAAAAAACCTTTCTGTATTAGGTTTCACCAGTATTTAATGGTTAAAGATATTCTTATTCAGTTTTATTCCTTTAAATTGAATTTTATAGACATAGAGCTGTTAACTCTTAAGAGTGTACCCAAGATGAGTATTTAGTTCAATCAATGACTATTTCGTTGTGTCTGCAGTATTTACACAAACTTACTTTTGCTGTTGTTCAAGCAGTTCTGTTTCTTCTGGCATATGTGCTGGGGCCAGTTATTTTCATTAGAGTGCCAGTCGGTCCGGGAGCATATTTATTATTCACAAATTTCTTGAGTGGGGACACCACCGTGCTACAACATGTCCAGCTGGATTCTCTTGGGTAGAGACGTTGAGAAGAGATAATCTTCTGCATCTCTTTTATTTCTGCTACTCTGTTTGTACATAGACCAATTACTCTTATTATTTCTTAAACCACTGAGTGAACTGCTTCATAATCACTCCAGATCACGGTTTTCTCAATAGTGAGATGATCACGTACTTTGTTGTGTAGACTTGCTAATTCGTACCTACATAGAGCGCTGTCAGTTCCAATTGTGTACTGTTCTGACTTTCAAGGGTGCGCCTGGCCTTTGAAGTAATTAGTGTACTTCTTCAGCTTTACTCATGTAGCTACAGCGCCATAACCTCTGGTTGATGCATCACAGAACACATGTAATGTGTACTTGTTCCCCGCTTGACATATTTGTCTGGGAAATTTTAAATTTGATGAAGTTGCTTTAATCCTTGGAATTTCATCCCAGGCTTGACATCATTTCTAGTGGGCACAGTTCTTATCCATCCAAATTTTGAGCTTTCAATGCATCTTGCTTATGAATTTTTTACTTTAAGGTAATTGGTGAGACGAGTCTAGAGGATCAAAAACATTGTGATACCTCTGCAGTAAACTACGTTTAGTGAGTGTACTGATGATTTATTTTTAGCCTTTTGACGACTCAAAGTATCTTCATGTGTTGTTCCAATTAAGTCAGCATACTGTGGACAATCAGGAATTTCAGACTTCAGGAAGAAAATCTCCCTTGATAAGTTCCTTAAATTGTGTTGACATTTGTATTCCACATCCTGGGGGCATATTTGCTTCTTTCATCTCCTTGTTAGTTCTCTGTATAGGATTCAAATCCTCCTCTTCTTTATTCACAGTACTTGAGATTGTCCTCATAGTAACTTTCTTTTGAATTTCTTTGAAGGGACTTTCAGATTTCTTCAAATGTGTATTTAGAGTAGCTTTAGTAAGAATGGAGAGGATGTTGCACAAATAATTTTTTAATGATTTGAATAGATAAGTTTTTCACAGGACTTTTGAGGATCATGTGGATTTTCAGGCCACAAAAATCGAGTATAATCGCTATTCTATTTTCTTGTAGTCCTATTCTTAAGAAAAGCTTTGGAAATATCAGCCGTGTAGGCATATGGGTTTGTGCGAAATTTCATAAGCACGTCTCCAAGCTTCTCAGTTAGTGAGGGTTACGGTCATTAACAGGCTTAATGACTGTGCTACATCTTTATGGGCACGTGTCGCTGCAACTATATACAAACAGTAGTGGAGTGGTTTCTAGAATCTTTTCTGACTCCATGGTGCGGGGAGAGATAATGAGCTTTGTCTTCAACTTATCTTCGACTATTTCCTTCAATTGAATTTATTGTCCAACTGTTTTTTCGTATTGATATTTCATTGACAGGCCATGTGTAGCTCTGGATTCTTCCTGATTCTGTATTGTGCTTTATCTGTCGAAAGCCATGCGATAATTTGTTAGGACAGATGTGGTGGATTTAATTTCCTTTGGTAACCATAACCCCAATACTGGTCCATCTTTATTTTTGACAGTGTCAAATATTGGTTATTTACGTCTGTGACATCTTGTGGGCTTGGGTTTCTATCTACTTCAATACACTATCGCATCTAGAACCCAAACTTTTAAACTGGTTCATTGTTTTCTTCCCTGTAATGATAATTTTTGCTGTGGTTACTTTGCATCTGTGGTTTTATTCTCGTAACTAGTACATTTTCACTGAATGATATATCACATTTTCTTTCCCACTTTGAGAGGGATGGGGAACAATATCATGTGGCCTCTGCTGGTTTTCGCTGCAAGTGATACATCATGTTTACTTACTATATTTTGCACAAAAACAGTGATAATATTCAACTTCCAATGATTAAATCCAATTGTACTAATAGTGTCCTGTCTGTATGTCAGGACAGGCTACTTGTACCTTTAGCTGCCTTTCAGTGCTGCAACGGTTTCTTTTAATCCCTGGTTCTGCACAGACTTAGGCAAATCATCTACTACACTGTAGTTTCTACCTGTCTTTTTCTGTTTCCCTAGACCATCAGTGATTATGGCTAGGTCTATGTCTGTTTACCAGAATTGTGGATAAAAACAGCTATATCTCTAACTGTGCACTATGTGGCTTTAGGGTTGTTTATTCAGTTTCGGCCAAACACAGTTATTCTTATGCAGGACTTGTTGAGCCTTGATCAAATAGTGTTAGCACATTGTTTTGTGCTATTATTAGATAACTCAACTCGAGGCTTATCGGAGAGAGCATTGCATTTAACTTATCTCTCACATTTAATGTTGTTGCTTGTTGTATTCCTGATTCTGTGGAAGTCTGCTGGCTGATCAGCAAAAGTATTTGGGCATAATGCTGTATGATGCTACCCTTGCATTTTTAAATAACACTTCGTCTGTGAGCATTTTTTCTCATTGTGTTAACCTAACACTTGAGCGCCTTTTTCAGCTGATGCACACTTGTTTTCGTCGCCCTACCATTGATGTTGTATTGTATACAATACGGTGCCCAATGTGTTCCTTCACAACAGTAACACATTTTGGAGTACGTTTATGTATGACAGTTTGTTTACTGTCTGTTGTATTCTCAGCCTTGATAAATGCCTATATGGATTTCCCATTACTGTGTTTTTGTGGGTGTAGGTATTACTCTTTTATACTGAGTTGAAGTTTGTTATCACTGGATTTGTGGATTTTTCATATTGTCTCGTTGCTTGCATGAGGAAACTATTGTTTGTAAACCATTGCTACATTTCCTCACTAGTGAAATTGCGTTTATTGAACATTTTATTTAATCGTTCTATAGTTTTGTGTGGTGTCAACTTATCTCTTTACTATTCCTCTGATTAAACCAATATTCACATTGTCTTAGTCTTATTTAGCCACCTTAGAGATCTGAGACTATTGTCTAACTGCGATTCTTAAATGCTGTAAGCTGAAACATACAATGTTTGGGCGTGGCTTCTTGGCTTGATTTTAGAATGTGTCTAATTCTAGCCTTGTCTGCAGCGAAGTATTGTCGACTTCAGACATCAGTTTGCGCTTTTGTTTTGTTCTGGTTACTCAAGATCACCCTCAACCACATAAATGCGGTACGATGTTTAAGCATTGGGATGTCCAGACGCCCCGCGGAGAACAGGACTAAATATGTCCAATGGGTTGTGTTGGGCGCCTAGACAAACGTGATTGAAGATGAGTGCTCGGATGCGAGAACAGGCCGTATCGCGGTCAGTGGGTGCGCGTTCTCAAATGGTTGGTATCGGACGCGCACTATCTTCTTGTCCCTGGGGGTTTTTATTTGGGGACATACTGGGTCTTTGTTGGGCATAATGAGTGTCGGTAATATTTTGGGGGAACTTGTTGTTGTTTCAGCGTTTGTTGTAACATGAGTGTTTGACAACTAGTTAACGTGGGTCTATGTAAACTGAGCGTTTTTGCGGCACGATAACCTGTACTCCTGTCCACCCCCTTTTAAATTGTTGATTACTAAAAGTATCCAAAACATTTCTTTAATTTCGTCCTCAGACGGATATGAAATTTTTTCAAGAAATTCCCCCCCCCTGCCCCCCCCCCCCCCCCCCCCCTCTTCCTAATGAGTATAGTCTGAATTAATTATTTCCAGAGTTGGTAATAATTCGAATTTGACCTCAAGATCATCAAAATCTATGTTTGTATCTTGAGTTAATCCTATACGACTGAATTTAGATTTTCTAATGGTGTATCTTAGTACTGTAATGAATGAAACTGAGTTTTCACAAGCCATTTTATTGGGTATACTGAAAATTCTAGCTCCCACATTAGATCTACTAGTGTTTTAAAAAACACTGTACTGCTATAAACTGCTGATTTTTTGTTATGCATAAGCAGCAATAATTCAGTCAGGACACTACTAACTACTAAGCTTAACCTCAGGGCAATAACCATGAAGGGTACAACATTACATGTGGCTGGTATTTATGGCTTAGTTTGCACGTTGTCAGCCTGACCACGATGATAATCGTAAATAACGATGTTATACACTTCATTCACTTTACACTATAAATGTCACTGTTATAACTGTAAATTACTCGGGAATATACTTACTCATCATATAAATGTCACTGTTACTATGTATTGAAGGCTTACACTTTTGATTAGTTACTTTAATGTAAAGGTATACTCTATAGAAACAAACTTTAACACAATATTGTTCTAATTTCTGTCTATAAACATTATATAAACTAGGTGTATATACACTCAAGACAACTGTAACATCAATTGGGTTGTTGTTGTCTTGCGTCAGGCAACTTTCGAGATTGGAGCAGTGGATGCTGGGTGCCATCCCCCGTCTTTATTGTTGGGTGAGTCACCTGCTACCGTTTTATTTGGGTGAATGCTGGGTGAGCGCAAGTTTTCTTTTGGCCTGCCCATTCTCTGGATGAGTTGGAGGGACTCATTTATACTGGTTTATATTGTTAAACACTTAGTTTTACAGCTTTTTCGAAGGACCTTGGCTCGTAGGTTATTTGGACTATGTAGTACAAGTATGTGGACCTTCAGTGTGAAGGCTTTAACCGGTTCGTGCACGACCAAATTATGTTGAAGAAATAGCATTACCAGCTAAGTTTAAACAGTGAAAAACTTAAACTTAAAGACAAACTCATCGCCCTTGACAGCCGCCCCTGCAGACGAGAGTCTAGATGCTGTCGAAACCATCCTCACAATGGGCTGGTCAAGAATTATAATTTGTAAGATTATAAATTACCCTAGGGGGTGTTATGTCAGCATATTTCATTCCTGATGGAGGGGACTTGCCGACTATAGGTGATTACAACTCCGAGCGCTTGTGCAACCTTAGCGTACCAGGGAAGAAATTAAAGATTAGTAACAAGAAAAACGATAACTGATAAAATTTATTTACCAATTACCCGCATGGAACACAACGTTCACACACACAATAATCAACGTACATAAAAAACGTTCACAGATTCATTCATAACTAATTAATTGAATACGCTAATAATTGGCATAGGATAAAAAAATTATTAAATATTAATTTTTATGTTCCAATTTTGACTAGTGCAAGTTCTTGGTGACGAACTGTGATAGAGATCTCTCATGCCTCAGGTAGTCGACGTTAGAGTCTGTCCAGGAGGATGTTACTACAGAGGCAGATTATCTGTCGTGTCCTCCCTCTGTATTAACATCTAACTTAGTATACTGGTTTTAATACACTTGTGTAGTAATATCATATATGGACACGTGCTCAAGGTGGCTGAAACCCCCTGCTGACCTCAGGGAAGTGGTGAAGGTTTGAAATACCTGGGATCTACGGCTGGGGGTGGGACTTGGACCTCAGGATGTGGTTGAAGGGGAATACCTGGACTTCCTCGGACCTTGGGGTGGGGACTTGCTGACCTCAGGGTAAGTGGTTGAAGCGGCGAAATACATGGATCTACGGACAGGGGGTGGGACTTGCTGACCCTCAGGAAGTGAGTGATAGGGGTGAATACTTGGACTCACTGACTGGGGTGGGACTTGCTGACCTCAGGGAAGTGGTGAAGGGTGAATTCCTGGATCCAAGGACCTGAGTAGGGACTCCTGCTGACCTTAGGGAAGTGGTGAAGATTGATCCTGGATCCACGGAACTGGGGTGGAATTGCCTGACCTTCTGGGATGTGGTGAAGGGTTTATACTGGAACCACGGACCTGGGGTGGGACTTGCCTGACCTCAGGGGAGTGGTGAAGGGTGAATACCTCGGAACCTCGGACTGGGTGGACTTGCTGACCTCAGGGAGTGGTGGAAGGGTTAATAACTGGAACCACGGACTGGGGTGGGATTGCTGGACCTCAGGGAAGTGGTGAAGGGTGAAATACTTGGAACCACGAACCTGGGGTGACTTGCTGACCCCCCCGCAGGGAAGTGGTGAAGGGTGTATTATACCTGGATCACGGACCTGGGGTGGGACTGGCTGACTCAGGGAAGTGGTGAAGGGATTATATACCTGGAACCAACGGACCTGGGGTGGGAATTGCTGACCTAAGGGAAGTGGTGAGGGAGTTGAATACCTGGAACCACGGACTGGGGTGGGACCTGCTGACACTCCAGGGTAGTGGTAAATTGGATTTTTTCCCCAGTTTTTGAAAAATTGATGGAAATTTGACCTCTTCTTGAAGTGGGGTGAAGGCGGGTCAGTGGTGCTTCCTCCCTTCCCCATATGAGGTGGAGAGTTTTTAGAGAGGTCAAGTATTATGAAATTAGAAGATATAATAGCCACCCCAAAGCTTTTTTTAGACGCTTAAACAGGTCATGTGACTTTAGAAAATACCTTTCTCAATGGATACTATATATGTATATGGATTGCTATTATTCTGTATAACCTTTTTAATTAATAAAAAGGAATTGAATGTGCTCATTGTCCGTTTAAATGTACTCCTCTGGGTACTCGAGTGTTTTCCAAGGGACTCCGAAGTATCTTGTCCTAGTATTGTCTACAAATGCCTTTCCGAAATATTTCTACGATCCAAATTTCTACTAATACCCTTTTAACTCCTACCTATGTTATCCCGTAATCTTTAATGCCTGTCACTGTTTGGTATAGTAACAGCTAAACGCGTTATATAAAACAGCCACAACTGAACTTAGTATGAAGTTTTGGTGGGTCGACACAGGTCGAACGTCACCATTTCCATCATGAAACCATCTGACATAATGAGCAATCCTGAGAATTTGTATAGAATTGTTGTTTAAAATTGTTTTTTAATAGACTAATAAATAGCTATCGAACTTGTATAATCAATAATTTGAGTTATATACGGGTATTTTTTTCATGTTTCAAGAGAGAAACTCAATTATGTTTCTTTCCATGACAGTCATGTTTCATGGCAATCATGTTTCATGGAAGAAACATAATTCAATCTACTCTCATGAAACATGAAAATAATAAAGTATATAACTCGACTTATGGGTAATACTAGCTAGATACTGTTTATAGAGATTTTATTGTACACAATCTTAAACAACAATGCTCATGATGCCAGGTAGTTTCATGAGCAATCCTGTCAAGTGTATAATGTTTGCGTTCCTAACACTTTACACGGGTTACTTAAGAACCGTTACATTTCAAGTACCACAGATACATCTGAATCATCTGGGATGTAAGGAGCATGTAAGTACTAACAGTGAGTGTACATAACTGCAGTTTAACCTTCCTTGTCTCCATAAGATCTTCCATATCCGGTTTGTAGCCATAAATGATACTCAAAACTTTGGGCTGTGCAACTGGGGCTATTATTATGCCGTTGCTGTCAGTCTCCAACTCCATTCAAAGAAGGCATTTCACTGCCATACACAGGTGCACAGTATGATAGTGTGGTAAAATAAAATTTGGTGATACGCTTGTAGGTGGCAGTGATTCTATATTAACAATACATGAACAATAAAAATGCTTTCAAATGTGCTGATGCTAGGAACCATTACCCTAACCTTGTAAAACCCTGTCTTAAGAAAAAAAAGGAAAAAAAAGAGTACAAAGATGCTTTACCGACTTATCGACTGTAAATAATGTGGAGCTGTTCATCCAGTGACTTTGCTCTCTCGTATCTATATATCCACGAACAAAAGCTTCCCAGCTGGTGCCAGTTCTTCATGTGTGTTGTTTGGTAACCTTAATGTTTTCATTGCGTCCATTCTTCCGCCAGAGCTGATGACATTTAATTACCCTTCCATCAGATGACAGAGGTTGTCTCTCAATCAGTGATACCATGCTCAAACACGAGATGGTCCATGACGTTGGTAATGGCTGATTGCTTTTCCTGTATACTGGAGTTAGATTGGGTTTCGGATGTAGAGAATTTGGATATTTGCGTTTGGGGGCTTGTGATACCAGCACCGACAAAAGGTTTGTTTCAACTGCAGTAACTAATTTCTCATTCTGTTCACTCGTTGAGACAGACTATGAGGTCATAGTGAACCGTTTATGGTGTTTCACTATAATGCCTCCTGGTTCCGTTCTGTTGATAACATTCTTATTATAACTAAAACAAGTTTCAAAGTTCCTACACTCCAACACAAACTCAACCAGATCGAGTCCTCTATCCAATTTATACTCAGAAAGAAGATGACATTTTAACTTTCATTGAAGCTCTGCTCTGAAAATCACTAATCCTTGGCTGGAGTTCTAGAGTGAACCTTATTGCCACAGAGCATTATAGGCTATGTACACTAAGGCAAAATGGCTCTGGCTTATTAGGATGTAACAGGAATCCAACAGCCACAGATCTGAGTCCAGGTTTAACTGGTTTTCTGTATTGATGAATGTTGATGTACCGAAACATTCCTCTGCGCTGATTTCCTGGAATGTCTCTGACGCATGGAATGTGTCTTGATCTGTTACCGGACACATTAAAATTGGTATTGTTAAAAATTAGCCATATGAATCTTTTCAAATTTGCTTCTAATCCCTGGACAAGCACAGCAGTGAATCTTTGACATTCTCAGTATTTATCTGAGAATATGTATGTAAATATATACCCAGCAGCACAAGCTAGTCAGGTCCAACTCACGCCCACCCACACCCACTCACGAATTTATCTAACCTATTTTTAAAACTACACAACGTTTTAGCCTGAATAACTGTACTCGAGAGTTTGTTCCACTCATCCACAACTCTATTACCAAACCAGTGCTTTCCTATATCCTTCCTGAATCTGAGCTTTTCCAACTTGAAACCATTGCTGCCCCAGTCATGTTTTGGCTGGAAATTTTCAGCACGCTATTTAAATCCCCTTCATTTATTCCTGTTTTCCATTTATACACCTCGATCATATCCCCACTAATTCTACGCCTTTCGAGAGGGTGCAGATTCAGGGTCCTCAGTCTATCCTCATAGGGAAGATTTCTGATACATGGGATCATATTTGTCATCCTCCTCTGTATGTTTTCCAGAGCATTTATATCCATTCTGTAATACAGTGACCAGAATTGAGCTGTTGAGAAATGGCATTACCAGCTAAGTTTAAACAGTGAAAACTTAACTTAAAGACAACTCATCGCCTGCACAGCCGCCCCTGCAGACGAGGTCTAGAAGCTGTCGAAACCATCTCACAACGGGCTGTCAAGAATTATAATTTGTAAGATTATAAATTACCCCTAGGGGGTGTTATGTCAGCATATTTCATTCACTGATGGCTGACAAAATACATACTTGTTTGGACTCAAAAGTCCACACCTTACTGCCGACTATAGGTTGATTACAAACTCCTTGCGACTCAAGAACTGCGCAGTCCCCCGTACTACAAGAAATTCGTAACATACCTTGCTCTTGTAACGTGAGCTATGGTGTTCTTCACACCTTCGACAGGTATCGGTGACTTGATAGAAGCTGAAGTGTCCTTGGATGTCCACGTCTTCCATAGTCTAGGAAACGCACACTGGTACACTATGTTCCACAAGATTTGTCTTTATTGTTCACAATCTTATCACAAGAGAAGCTGATCACACTTCTCTTAAGTGTTTATTGTGTTTTGTGAGACACTTTGTTCACACTAACGCACAGATCAGTGTTCTTTGTTGGTTATCCTGGCGTCAGTGTCACTCTCAGTAGAGTCAAAAGTAATCTGAAGACGCCACAGCGCCCCACGCCGTCACTCCCCTAGCACAAAAAAAAACTGACCTAGTACTTTTGCTTCCTTGCCACTTCCTCGATGAAGCAAAGCAGAATGTTTGATTCTTGCTGTCTTAAGCATAGACAACAATGTCCACTGTCTTTACCATGGTAATAAAGTGGGAGCAGGATTTTCCTTAATTGTCCTGCTAAAGTAAGAGATGTACTGTCTCTTATTAAAATACACTCTGCAACACTCTGCAAGGAGCATCGGTCGAAGCGACCACGTCGCATACTCGTACGGCATCTGTGATCAATTACTCACTGTAGCAGTAAACAAGATGCTCGCCCCTTCTGAGAGGGCTTGGCCCCTCAGGGCTGAAGGGGCTGAAGGGGCTGAAGGAGGCTGAAGGGGGCTGATACCCCTCTCCTGGAGAAAATTTCTCCACACTGGGGGGCGGCAGAGGTTCGCTGCAGGTGAACTATTCATCACTTAACATTAATTTGATTTTCTCACTCGCTACCACTGCTGCTTGTCTTTTCTAAACAGCTTTAGTCTGTGTGGTTTCTGGAGAATCACTAATTTTGTTTTCAACACTGTGTAATTCTAACGGCACTAGTTTATTTATTGTCCGCTTATTCACTACACCTTTGCTTAAAATATCAACTGTCCTGATGATTCTATTTTCATCAGAATATATGGTCACAATTTTTCCAAGTGGCCATTGGGACCTCGGACCATCATTGTCAATAATCACTATGTCACCAGGTCTTAAGGACTTATGATTTTCAGGAACACCAGCTCCATAGAAGTGTTCTCTCAATGAGGTGAGATAGTCTTCTCGCCAAATTTTCTCCCAACGTTCAATCACTTTATTAAGGTGTTTGAATTTACGTCTGAGTTGCTCAGGTTCGAAATAAGTAGGATCCTCTATGATTTCTTTATCATTCATGGGAGGAACAGGTTCGAGCCTTCTGCCATGGAGTAAATGAGATGGACTTAACACTTCTAAATTGTTCAGATCATCGGTAACATAAGTCAGAGGTCTGTTGTTGACTCTATTTTCTATTTCAGTCACAACTGTACGGAATTCTTGTAAGTCGATTCTTTGACGATGAAGAGTCTTCCTTAAACAACGTTTTACAATGCCAATCATTCTTTCATAAAATCCGCCGTGCCATGGAGATTTAGGAGGAATGTATCTCCAACGACATCTGCGTTGATTCAGCATCTGTTGTACTTCTGGTTGATCAAAGATCTTGCTTATATAAGCAGCACCAGCAACAAAGTTCGTTGCATTATCTGAAATCATCAGTCTGGGACATCCTCTTCTGGCTGCAAACCTTCTGAATAATTTGATAAAGGTTTCAGCAGACATGTCAGTGGCTACTTCTAGATGTACTGCTCTAGTCGTAGCACAAGTGAACAAACAGATGTACACCTTGATAGGAACTTTGTCAACTGTTTTGGTTAAAATTATTGGTCCAGTGTAATCTACACCTGTCACCTCAAATGGAGTGACATGACAAACCCTTTCAGAGGGATATGGAGGTGGACCTGGATACTGACATACTCGCATATCGTAGTGACGACAAGTAATACAGTCCTTTATTTGTTTTTTCACACTTTGTCGACCTTGAGGTATCCAGTAGGATTGTCGTATATGACAAAGTGTGTCAGCTACCCCACCATGTAACACGTTACTGTGGGCGTTCTGCACAATCAGTTTTGTTAGCCAATGATTCTTGGGGATCAATATTGGATGTATGGCTTTTTTAGGTAGTGAAGAATTATGAATTCTTCCTCGACATCTTATAATCTTTTCTGAGTCGAGATAAAGTCGTAAGAATTAATCATGACAGGTTTCTTTGGGATTTATCTTGTGTTTCTAGAAATTTATATTCTGTAGAGAAAACACCTTTCGTATTAGTTTCACCCAGTATTTAATGGTTCAAGATATTCATAATCAGGTTTTATTCCTTTAATGAATTTAAAGACAAGAGCTGTAACTCTAAGAGTTTACCCAAGATGAGTATTTAGATCCATCAATGACTATTTCTGTTGTGTCTGCAGTATTTACACAACTTATTTCTGCTGTGTTCAAGCAGACTGTTTCTTCTGGCATAATGTGAGCTTTTTGCTGAGGCCAGTTATTTTCATTAGAGAGCCAGTTCGGTCCGTGGAGCCATAATTATTATCCACAAATTTCTTGAGTGGACACCACGTGACAACATGTCAGCTGGATTCTCTTGGGTAGAGACGTGAGAAAGAGATAATCTCTCTGCATCTCTTTTATTTCTGCTACTCTGTTCTGTACATAGACCAACTTACTCTTATTATTTTCTTAACCACTGGAGAACTGCTTCATTATCACTCCAGATCACGGTTTTCTCAATAGTGAGATGATCAAGTTACTTTGTTGAGATAGACAGCTAATTTTGTACCTACATAGAGCGCTGTCAGTTCCAATTGTGGTACTGTTCTGACCTTCAAGGGTGCGACCCTGGCCTTTGAAGTAATTAGTGTACTTCCTTCACATTACTCATGTAAGTACAGCGCCATAACCTCTGGTTACGCATCACAGAACACATGTAAATGTGACATTGTTTCCCGCTTGACCTATTTGTCTGGGAAATTTAATTTGATGAAGTTGCTTAAACTCCTTGGATATTTCATCCCAGGCTTGACTCATTTTCTAGAGGCAAGTTCTCATCCCATCCAATATTTGAGCTTCCATGCATCTTGCATAAGCATTTTAACCCTTTAAGGTATTGGTGAGACGAGTCCAGAGGATCAAACATTGTGATACCTCTGACAGTAAACTACTTTAGTGAGTGTACTGCATGATTTATTGTTATCCTTTTGAGCTCAAAGTATCTTCTGTGTGTCCAATTAAGTCCCAGCAACTGTTGCAATCAGAATTCAGCTTCAGAGAAATCCTTGATAAGTTCCTTAATTGGTTGAATTTGTATTCCACATCCTTTGAGGCATATTTGCTTCTTTCATCTCCTTGTTAGCTTCTCTGTATAAGGATTTCAAATCCTCCTCTTTATTCACAGTACCTTGAAGATTGTCCACATAGAAACTTTTCTTTAAGATTTCTTTGAAGGGACTTTCAGATTTCTTCAAATGTGTATTTAGAGTAGCTTCTAGTAAGAATGGAGAGGATGTTGCACCAAATAATACTGATTTGAAACGATAAGTTTTCACAGGACTTTGAGGATCATGTGGATTTTCAGGCCACAAAAATCGAGTATAATCTCTATCTATTTCTTGTAGTCCTATTCTTAAGAAAGCTTTGGAAATATCAGCCGTGTAGGCATATGGGTTTGTGCGAAATTTCATAAGCACGTCTCCAAGCTTCTCAGTTAGTGAGGGTCCGGTCATTAGACAGGCATTAAGACTTGCTACATCTTTAATTGCACGTGCGCTGCAATTATATACAACACGTAGTGGAGTGGTTTCAGAATCTTTTCTGACTCCATGGTGCGGGAGATAATGAGCTTCTGTCTTCAACTTATCTTCGACTATTTTCTCAATGAATTTATTGTCCAACTGTTCTTGTATGATATTATCATAGACAGTCAGTAGCTCTGGATTCTTCCTGAGCTCATGTATTTGTGCTTTCATCTGTCCGAAAGCCATGCGATAATTGTTAGGCAGATGTGGTGGATTTAATTTCCATGGTAACCTAACCCAATACTGTCCATCTTTATATTTGACAGTGTCCAAATATTGGTTATAAGTCTGAGACTCTTGTGGGCTTGGTTTATTTACATCAATACCTATCGCATCTAGATCCCACAACTTATCAACTGGTTCATTGATTTCTTCCAGTAATGATAATTTTTGCTGTGGTACATGATCAGTGGTTATTCTCGTAACTAGTACATTTTCCACTGAATGAATATCAGTTTCTTTCCCACTTTGAGAGGGAATGGGACCACATATCATGTGGCCTCCTGCTGTTTTTTCAGCAAGTGAACATCATGTTTACTTACTATATTTTGCACAAAACAGTGATAATAATCACTTCCAATGATTAAATCAATTGGACTAATAGTGTCCGTCTGTATGTCAGGACAGGCTAACTTGACCTTAGCTGCTTTCAGTGCTGCAAATGTTTCTTTTAATCCCTGGATCTGCACAGACTTAGGCAAATCATCTACTACCACAGTTTCTACTGTCTTTTTTTCCCGTTTCCTAGACCAACAGTGATTCTGGCTAGGTCATATGTCTGTTTACCAAATTGTGGAAAAAAACAGCTATATCTAACTGCACTTTGGCATGGGTTGTTTATTCAGTTTCTGCAACACTGTTCTTCTTATGAAGGACCTTTGTGAGCCTTGATCAAATAGTGTTAGCACATTGGTTTTGTGTAATTTATTAGATAACTCAACTCGAGCTATCGGGAGAGCAGTTGCTTTAAACTTATCTCTCACATTTAATGTGTTGCTTGTGACTTCCTGATTCTGTGGAAGTCTGCTGCTGTTCAGCAAAAGTATTTGGGCATAATGCTGTATGATGCATACCCTGCATTTAAAACACTTCTTCAGTGAGCATTTCTCCCTTGTGTTCACCTAAACACTTGATGCATCCTTTTCAGCTGATGAACACGTTTTTTTACGTGCCTCCATTGATGTGTATTGAATACAATACTGTGCCCAATGTGTTCCATCACAAAGTACACATTTTTGGAGTACGTTTATGTATGACAGTTTTGTTTACTGTCTGTTGTATTCACAGCTTGATAAATGCCTATATGGGGTTTCCCATTCTGTGTTTTAGTGGGAGTAGGTATACTCTTTTTATACTGAGTTGAAGGTTTGTTATCCACTGGATTTGTGGATTTTTCATCTTGTCTCGTTGCTTGCATGCATGAAACTATTGTTTGTAAACCATTGCTAATTTCTTCACAAGTGAAAATAGCGTTTATTGAACATAATATTTAATCGTTCAATAGTTTTGGTGACAACTTATCTTGTACAATACCACTGATAAACCAATCACATTGTCTTAAGGTCATATTTAGCACCTAGAGATCTGAGACTATTGTCTAATGCGATTCTAAATGCCTGTAAGTCTGAAAAACAATGTTTGGGTGGCTTCAAGCTTGATATTAAGGACTGTATGTCTAATTCTAGCCTTGTCAGCATCGAAGTAATTGTCTGCTAAGACACGTAAGGCTATTTGATAATTACCTTTAACCACCGGAAGTGACTTAATCAGTTCATAGGGTTCTCCTTCACAAGACATTTAAGATAATTGAACTTAGCAATCTCATCTATGTCAGTTCGTGAATTTACTATGGATTGAAACCCACTAATGAATTCTTCATAATTAAAGACCTTGGAAAATAGGTAATGACAATGTAGGTAAGCTTGGTAATGGGACACTTGTTGTTGTTACAGGTGTAACAGGTGTTTGACCACTAGTTACAGTAGGTCTCTGTAACAGAGTTTTGCGGCAGATAACCTGTACTCCTGTCCACCTTAATTGTTGATTACTAAAAGTATCCAAAACATTTTTAATTTCATCCTCAGACGGATCTGATTCAAGAAATTTATTTTCATAATGTGTATAGTCTGAATTAATTATTTCCAGACGTTGTGTAAATAATTCGAATTTGACCTCAAGATCATCAAAATCTATGTTTGTATCTTGAGTTAATCCTATACAGACTGAAATTAGATTTTCTAATTGTGTAATCTTAGTCTGTAAAGACTGAAACTGAGTTTTCAAACAAGCCATTTTAAAAGGTATACTGAAAATTCTAGCACCACACCTTTGAGTGTTTAAAAAACACTGTACTGCTATAAACAGCTGAGTTTTTGTTATGCTTAAGTCAGCAATAATCAGTCAGACACTACTGACCTACTAAGCTTAACCTCAGGGTCAATGACCATGAAGGGTACACAGTACATATGGCTGGTGTTTATGGCTTGAGTTTGCTGTGTCAGCCTGACCACGATGATTAATCGTAAATAACGATGTTATACACTTCATTCACTATACACTATAAATGTCACTGTATAACTGTAAATTACACGTGAATATTACTTACACATATATAAATGTCACTGTTAATATGTATTTGAAGGCTTACACTTTATATAAGTTACTTTAATATAACAGGTATATCTATAAGAAACAAACTTTAACACAATCTTGTCTCTTAATTTCTGTCTATAAACATTATAAACACTATGTGTATATACACTCAGACAAACTGAACATCAATTGGGTTGTTGTTGTCTTGGTCAGCACTTTCGAGATTGGAGCAGTGGATGCTGGGTGCCATCCCCCGTTTTCTTGTTGGGTGAGTCACCCAGCTCCCGTTTTCTTTGGGTGAATGCTGGGTGAGCGCCCGTTTTCTTTTGGCTGCCCATTCTCTGTGATTGAGTCTGGAGGGACTCATTTATACTGGTTTATATTGTAAAACACTAGTTTTACAGCTTTTTTCGAAGGACCTTGGCTCGTAGGTTATTTGTACATTGTAGTACAACGTATTTGGACCACAGTGTGGGCTTTAACCGGTTCGAGCACGACCAATATGTTGAGAAATAGCATTACCAGCTAAGTTTAAACAGTGAAAACTTAACTTAAAGACAACTCATCGCCTGCACAGCCGCCCCTGCAGACGAGGTCTAGAAGCTGTCGAAACCATCTCACAACGGGCTGTCAAGAATTATAATTTGTAAGATTATAAATTACCCCTAGGGGGTGTTATGTCAGCATATTTCATTCACTGATGGCTGACAAAATACATACTTGTTTGGACTCAAAAGTCCACACCTTACTGCCGACTATAGGTTGATTACAAACTCCTTGCGACTCAAGAACTGTGCAGTCCCCCGTACTACAAGAAATTCGTAACATACCTTGCTCTTGTAACGTGAGCTATGGTGTTCTTCACACCTTCGACAGGTATCGGTGACTTGATAGAAGCTGAAGTGTCCTTGGATGTCCACGTTTTTCCATAGTCTAGGAAACGCACACTGGTACACTATGTTCCACAAGATTTGTCCTTTATTGTTCACAATCTTATCACAAGAGAAGCTGATCACACTTCTCTTAAGTGTTATTGTGTTTTGTGAGACACTTTGTTCACACTAACGCACAGATCAGTGTTCTTTGTTGGTTATCCTGGCGTCAGTGTCACTCTCAGTAGAGTCAAAAGTAATCTGAAGACGCCACAGCGCCCCACGCCGTCACTCCCCTAGCACAAAAAAAAAAGCTGACCTAGTACTTTTGCTTCCTTGCCACTTCCTCGATGAAGCAAAGCAGAATGGTTGATTCTTGCTGTCTTAAGCATAGACAACAATGTCCACTATCTTTACCATGGTAATAAAGTGGAGCAGGATTTTCCTTAATTGTCCTGCTAAAGTAAGAGACGTACTGTCTCTTATTAAAATACACTCTGCAACACTCTGCAAGGAGCATCGGTCGAAGCAACCACGTCGCATACTCGTACGGCATCTGTGATCAATTACTCACTGTAGCAGTAAACAAGACGCTCGCCCCTTCTGAGAGGGCTTGGCCCCTCAGGGCTGAAAGGGGCTGAAGGGGCTGAAGGGGCTGAAGGGGGCTGATACCCCTCTCCTGGAGAAAATTTCTCCACATGAGCAGCATAGTCTAAATGAGGCCTAAGCAAGGATATATAGTTGAAGAACAACCTGAGGACTTCTATTATTTATACTTCTAGATATGAAGCCAAGAATTCTGTTAGCTTTATTGCGAACACTAATGCACTGTTGTCTTGGTTTTAGATTACTGCTAACCAGAACTCCTAAATCCTTTTCTCAATCAGTAGTATTAAGATCTACATTATTTATTTTATATATGGCATGGTTATTTAATTGTCCAAAATTTAGAACTTTGCATTTGTTAATATTAAACTGCATCTGCCACTTCATTGCATCAGTCTATTCAAATCATCCTGGAGTGCTCTAGTGTCCTCATTAGAATGAACTGGACGGCCTATTTTGATGTCATCAGCAAATTTGCTTATGTCGCTATTTATTCCCTCATCTATGTCGTTTATGTAAATTGTGAACAACAATGGGCCCAACACTGACCCCTGAGGAACACCGCTTGTGACGTGCCCCCATTCTGATTTCTCCGCATTTATGCAAACTCTCTGCTGTGTATTAGTCAGCCATGCCTCTACCTAGGAAAAGAATTCTCCTCCTATTCCGTGTGCCTTAAGTTTCCTCAATAGCCTCTGGTGTGAAACTCTATCGAAAGCCTTACTGAAGTCCATATACACAATATCATATTCATTACCATGATCTATCTCCTCAAACACCTTAGTGAAAAAAGTTAGTAAATTCGAAAGACAGGAACGCCCCTTTGTAAAACCGTGTTGAGATTCATTAATCAATCTGTGCCGTCAAGATGGCTACGAATTGCTTCGGCAATTATTGATTCCATAAATTTTCCCACTATGGAGGTAAGGCTTATTGGTCTTTTAGTTCGAAGCCATTGACCTGTCACCTGCCTCGTAAATAGGTATTACATTTGCCATTTTCCACTATCAGGCACTATGCCAGTTTGTAGTGATATGTTAAAAAGGTTAGCCCAAAGGTATGCTAAGTTCCTCTTTACATTCCTTTAAAAACTCTTGCAAATAGTTCATCAGGGCCTGGGGATTTGTTAGGTTTTAGTTTTTCTATTTGTCTGAGGACCATGTCACTAGTTACCACAATCGTACATAGTTTATTATCATCCTGTTCTACATAATCTATTATTTCAGGAATATCGCTAGTATTTTTCCTGGGTGAAACTGAGAGGAAGTAGGTGTTGAGAATTTCACACATATCCTTATCACTGTCAGTGATCCGACCAGAGTTACTCTTAAGTGGGCCATTCTTGTACCTAATCTTACTTCTGTATACCTGAAAGAACCCTTTTGGGTTAGTCTTTGAATCCCTTGCAACTTTAGCCTCATAATCCCTTTTTGCTTTTCTTATTCCTTTCTTTATTTCTCTGTTTAATTGAATATATTGATTTCTTTACTGCCCATCCCTCTTTTAATACGCCTATATATGCCTCTCTTTTGACCAATGAGATGTTTTAATCTATTGTTCATCCATTTGAGATTGTTACGTCTAATTTCCCTACTCGGAACAAAAGTTGTCTGGGCAGCTAGAACTATGCTCTGAAAAACGTCATATTGGTAACCAAGATCACCTCCCATGACCCATAGTCAGGACATCCCAGTTTAGCCCACCAGGTAATTTTTCAGTCCCATGAAGTCGGCCAAGTGAAAATTTGGGACAGAGATTTGATTGCAGTTATCTGGGTAATTCCATGATATATTGAAACTAAGTGATTTGTGAGCAGTTTCCCCAAGCTCATCATTAACCTCAAGTTATTAAATCAGTGAATCTTTGTTGGCAAGAACCAAGTCAAGTAGATTGTTTCCTCTAGTTGGTTCTGTCACAACCTGTTCTAAAAAGCAATCCTGAACCGCATCAAGAAAGTCACTAGACTCAAGATTTCCTGTCGTATTGTTCCAATCAATCTGTCTAAAGTTAAAATCTCCCATTATCACAACATTTTCATATCTAGATGCCTTATGAATTTCGTCCCATACAGCTTACTGCTCTCCCTATCAAGGTTTGGGGGCCTATAAAACACACCAAAATTAATTTGTCATGTCCCTCGAGAAACTGTAGCCAAACAGATTATGTGTTCGACGTTTCTAATCTTATATCATGTCATAAGACAACAATTTAAATTTTCTCTGACATACATCGCCACACTACCACCCTTCCTGTTGACCCTATCAGTATGGAATAGTTTATAACTCTGTATGTTGCAATCAGAAGGCTTTTCTCTATCTTTCAGGATGAACCAGGTCTCTGTTATACCAATAATATCTATATTACCTACACTTGCAAGTAATCGTAGCTCATTCTATTTTATTTCTTGGACTCCTACATGTTTAATTGTAAACTTAAGGGTGTAGTCACTCGTTGGCCCTCACTATCTCTCTTTGTTAGTTGATCAATTGATTTGCCATTATAGCAAACGTATTTGGGAATATTGTCTTTTAAACATATCCCTGAGGTATCCTGTAATAACTGCTGATTTTAACCCTAATTCTGCAGCCTGATTGTTTCCCACAAAACAACCCATACCTCTATAATCTATCAGTTTAAAAGATGACAAGCAAACATTTTTGTATGTAATAATTTCGCAAACTCATTGTGAACCTAACGAGGAAAAAATATTATTTTCATTGTGTTGTTTATTATATATTTTTTGTAAACTTATCTAAATAGATTTAATGGATTAGACTAAATAAAATTGCGCTTGTTATAATAAGAGTAGGTAAGATTTCTAGGTTCTTTTGGTCATAAAATTATTAATTTTTACATTAACATATAAATGAGGGAAAAATATATATTTAAAATATATTTTTATAAGAGAACATTTTAGATAAGGACTTTATTTTTTAAATGAGTTCATGCTATTGACCAATTGTTCTTATTCGGCACGACAGTATATATTATATATATATATATATATATATATATTATTTATATAATTTATATATATATAATATATTATATATGTATGTGTCTTGTGCAATAAGATCACAGTTAAACAGGTGATTTCAGAATATGCAAAACAACCACTCTGAAGAATAAGAATTTCCAAGCGCTTTCGTGACTACTCACTTATCAAGGAAACTATGAAAGTGAAAGCATCCAAGGAAAGCTATTAAGGGGTCTGGCCGGAACCTCACTTTAGAATCCCACAACGGTTTAAACATCCTGACGGCGCGCCGACCCAACTTGGATAGGTCCTTGGCACAACTCACCTCACCAAAATATTCTACCATGATATAAGAAATTTTAAAGATTATTTGTCCAGTGTATTATTAAATTCTTCCCAAAGTCTATTAATATTAATGGATATAATGTATATAACCAAAGGAAATATTAATATTATTGGCAAAATGCTTTTTATGAAACAAGATTCAATTATATTCCTGTCGACCATGGACCTTGCGTTGAATACTACTTTCTCATCTTTTTGTTAATCACAATTGGATGGTTTCAAAATCTCTTACTTCGAATATAATCAGAGCATTGGGAATCTTGTCACCAGTTTTCCAATGCTTATTTTTGTTGTTTTAATCTTAGTTCGAGATTTTTACCAGTTTGACCTAATTAATCTTTTATCGCAAATTTTACAAGGAATCTTATAGACACATCCATCAGCATTTTGGGGGGAATTCTTTATTCAAAAGTTTTTTACTGTATCTAGATTTTTTGAATTAACAACTTTAATATTAAAAGTCTTAAGTAGGAGAAGGCATAATCACCAAGTTTTCATGTAAGGGGAACCAACAGTTTTTTAGATGAATAAGGTGGTTGTCCCTTTTTGGATTGTTTTAAAAGTATTTCTTAGCCACTTTAAAGATTTATCAATTACATTTTCTGGGGTATTTTAAATCATAATATTTCTATTAAAATTTTGGATATTTCCTCATCTATGAACTCAGGACTACAAATTCGTTAAAGCTCTCAAAAACATGATGAGAAAAACAGGACAGTTTGACTCTATCTTGATGCGAGAGGAAATAATAGTGGACTTAGGAAACATTTATTTATAGGTTTTCTGTAAATTTTAAATTTGAATTCATTATTACCCTTTTTCTTTCAGAGTGGTTGTG
>NC_069497.1:1508699-1525956 GCF_026875155.1 Cherax quadricarinatus
TAATTTTTTTTCCCCGGGCTGTATTTAATTTGTTGAAGAGTAAGATATTGATTTGGACGGGGTAGTATGTTCCTTTTCATTGTCTATATTGAAAACACTGTATTGGCTTCGTATTGTTAGCTTGTCATTGTTATAATTCTTGTTGCTTTCTTCAAATCAGGAAATTTTAATATAATAAAAAAGTGTGATTTCTGTATTAAATAGATATGAGTAACTTGTTGGAAAAGTTAAATTTATTAGGTCTAAAAAAGTAAAAAGAAAATAACCAGATGAGCTTGATAATGTACTAACTTTCCAACAAATGCAAAAATATGGAACTGTATGAACTGGATCAGTAGTAAATTGCATTATTTTGCTAAGTTTGGAAGATTGATGTGATAATTTCTGTCAAGGTCTTCACAAAATATATTTAATCCAGGTTCGGAGTCACTTATTGTTTGGGAAGGGAATATTAATCTATAAAGCCCCTAGTTTCAAAATGATTAAATATCTTGTTTTTGTCCACGATGCTGGATTGATTTGGCTTATTTTCGTTTCCTAAATAATGTGACTGATGATCGTAAGACAAAAGAAATGGCTCAGCCAGCGATACATTTTTTGATTGTGATTATTTTGGAAATAAAATAATAACAGCGCGTTAGGAGTCCAAAATTCAGATTGGCAATCATTTAATATTTAATATTAGGACAGATAAAATATTAAGGGACAATGTGAGAGCTGTGTAGCGCTGCAGTTGTGGTGTGTCAAGTCTGTAGCATCAGGATGACGAATGGTTATGAATGTTTTTTCTTATATTCCAGGGAAAAAGCATAATTTACAGGAGGGGAAGACGCGTGTAAAAAGTTTACCTGGTGTGAGGTATCATGTCGTCGATGGTACTCTCTACACTCAAGGAGTTCAGAGTGGTAAACAAGGAGATCAAAAATATAACTCTAGGAAGCTCAAATAATAAGGGTTGAGGTATGTAACGTAGAGGAAAACCGTCACCGCTTTTTTCTACGTTACGATGCAAAATATGGTCACTTAGGGATTGCGAAATTTATCAATAACGTGATGATTGATAGCAAGAAGTCGTTTGCTGAGAAGATAGTTTATGAAGCGTTAGAAAGTGCTTCTTCCAAATCTGGAGTTATCCCGGTCGAGTTATTTGATAAAAGTGATGGCTAATGTTGACCTCTTCTTGAAGTGGGGTGAAGGCGGGTCAGTGGTGCTTCCTCCCTTACTCCCCATATGAGGTAGGAGAGTTTTTAGAGAGGTTCAAGTATTATGAAATTAGAAGATATAATAGCCACCCCCAAGCTTTTTTAGACGCTTAAACAGGTCATGTGACTTTAGAAAATACCTTTCTCAATGGATACTATATATGTATATGGATTGCTATTATTCTGTATAACCTTTTTTAATTAATAAAAAGAATTGAATGTGCTCATTGTCCGTTTAAATGTACTCCTCTGGGGTACTCGAGTGTTTCCAAGGGAACTCCGAAGTATCTTGTCCTAAGTATTGTCTACTATGCCTTTCCGATAATATTTCTACGATCCAAATTTCTACTAATACCCTTTAACTCCTACCTTTTATCCCGTAATCTTTAATGCCTGTCACTGTATGGTACAGTAACAGCTAAACGCGTTATATAAACAGCCACAACTGACTTAGTATGAAGTTTTGGTGGGTCGACACGGGTTTCGAACGTCACCATTCCATCATGAAACCATCTGACATAATGAGCACCCTGAGAATTTGTATAAAATTTTGTTGTTTAAAATTGTTTTTAATAGGACTAATAAATAGCTATCGAACTTGTATAATCAATTAATTTGAGTTATATACGTATTTTTTTCATGTTTCAAGAGAGAAGACTCAATTATGTTTCTTTCCATGACAGTCATGTTTCATGGCAATCATGTTTCATGGAAAGAAACATAATCAATCTACTCTCATGAAACATGAAAATAATAAAGTATATAACTCGACTTATGGGTAATACTACTAGATAGCTGTTTAGTAGAGTCTATTGTACACAATCTTAAACAACAATGCTCATGATGCCAGGTAGTTTCATGAGCATCCTGTCAAGTGTAAAATGTTTGTGTTTCCTAACACTTTACACGGGTTACTTAAGAACCCGTTACATTTTCAAGTACCACAGATACATCTGAATCATCGGGATGTAGGAGCATGTAGGTACGTAACGTGAGTGTACATAACTGCAGTTTAACCTTCCTTGTCCCCCATAAGACTTCCATATCCGGTTTTGTACCATAAATGATACTCAAAACATTGGCTGGTGCAACTGGGGCTATTATTATGCCGGTTGCTGTCAGTCTCCAACTCCATTCAAAGGAAGGCATTTCACTGCCAGTACACAGGTGCACAGTATATAGTTAGGTAAAAATAAAATTTGGTTTGATACGCTTGTAGGTGGCAGTGATTCTATAATTAACAAAATGAAAATAAAAATGCTTTCAAATTGCTGATGCTAGGAACCATTTCCCTACCTTTTTTAAAAACAGTCTTAAGAAAAAAAAGGAAAAAAAAAGAGTACAAAGATGCTTTACCGACTTATCGACTGTAAATAATGTGGAGCTGTTCATCCAGTGACTTTGCTCTCTCGTATCTATATATCCACAGAACAAAAGCTTCCCCAGCTGGTGCCAGTTCTTCATGTGTATTGTTTGGTAACCTTAATGTTTTCATTGCGGTCCATTCTTCGCCAGAGCTGATGACATTTAATTACCCTTCCATCAGATGACAGAGGTTGTCTCTCAATCAGTGATACCATGCTCAAACACGAGATGGTCCATGACGTTGGTAATGGCTGATTGCTTTTCCTGTATACTGGAGTTAGATTGGGTTTCGGATGTAGAGAATTTGGATATTTGCGTTTGGGGGCTTGTGATACCAGCACCGACAAAAGGTTTGTTTCAACTGCAGTAACTAATTTCTCATTCTGTTCACTCGTTGAGACAGACTATGAGGTCATAGTGAACCGTTTATGGTGTTTCACTATAATGCTTCCTGGTTCCGTTCTGTTGATAACATTCTTATTATAACTAAAACAAGTTTCAAAGTTCCTACACTCCAACACAAACTCAACCAGATCGAGTCCTCTATCCAATTTATACTCAGAAAGAAGATGACATTTTAACTTTCATTGAAGCTCTGCTCTGAAAATCACTAATCCTTGGCTGGAGTTCTAGAGTGAACCTTATTGCCCAGAGCATTATAGGCTATGTACAACTAAGGCAAAATGGTCTGGCTTATTAGGATGTAACAGGAATCCAACAGCCACAGATCTGAGTCCAGGTTTAACTGGTTTTCTGTATTGATGAATGTTGATGTACCGAAACATTCCTCTGCGCTGATTTCCTGGAATGTCTCTGACGCATGGAATGTGTCTTGATCTGTTACCGGACACATTAAAATTGGTATTGTTAAAAATTAGCCATATGAATCTTTTCAAATTTGCTTCTAATCCCTGGACAAGCACAGCAGTGAATCTTTGACATTCTCAGTATTTATCTGAGAATATGTATGTAAATATATACCCAGCAGCACAAGCTAGTCAGGTCCAACTCACGCCCACCCACACCCACTCACGAATTTATCTAACCTATTTTTAAAACTACATAACGTTTTAGCCTGAATAACTGTACTCGGGAGTTTGTTCCACACATCCACAACTCTATTACCAAACCAGTGCTTTCCTATATCCTTCCTGAATCTGAGCTTTTCCAACTTGAAACCATTGCTGCCAGTCGTGTTTTGGCTGGAAATTTTCAGCACGCTATTTAAATCCCCTTTATTTATTCCTGTTTTCCATTTATACACCTCGATCATATCCCCACTAATTCTACGCCTTTCGAGAGGGTGCAGATTCAGGGTCCTCAGTCTATCCTCATAGGGAAGATTTCTGATACATGGGATCATATTTGTCATCCTCCTCTGTATGTTTTCCAGAGCATTTATATCCATTCTGTAATACAGTGACCAGAATTGAGCTGTTGAGAAATGGCATTACCAGCTAAGTTTAAACAGTGAAAACTTAACTTAAAGACAACTCATCGCCTGCACAGCCGCCCCTGCAGACGAGGTCTAGAAGCTGTCGAAACCATCTCACAACGGGCTGTCAAGAATTATAATTTGTAAGATTATAAATTACCCCTAGGGGGTGTTATGTCAGCATATTTCATTCACTGATGGCTGACAAAATACATACTTGTTTGGACTCAAAAGTCCACACCTTACTGCCGACTATAGGTTGATTACAAACTCCTTGCGACTCAAGAACTGCGCAGTCCCCCGTACTACAAGAAATTCGTAACATACCTTGCTCTTGTAACGTGAGCTATGGTGTTCTTCACACCTTCGACAGGTATCGGTGACTTGATAGAAGCTGAAGTGTCCTTGGATGTCCACGTCTCTTCCAATAGTCTAGGAAACGCACACTGGTACACTATGTTCCACAAGATTTGTCTTTATTGTTCACAATCTTATCACAAGAGAAGCTGATCACACTTCTCTTAAGTGTTTATTGTGTTTTGTGAGACACTTTGTTCACACTAACACACAGATCAGTGTTCTTTGTTGGTTATCCTGGCGTCAGTGTCACTCTTTAGTAGAGTCAAAAGTAATCTGAAGACGCCACAGCGCCCCACGCCGTCACTCCCCTAGCACAAAAAAAAACTGACCTAGTACTTTTGCTTCCTTGCCACTTCCTCGATGAAGCAAAGCAGAATGTTTGATTCTTGCTGTCTTAAGCATAGACAACAATGTCCACTGTCTTTACCATGGTAATAAAGTGGGAGCAGGATTTTCCTTAATTGTCCTGCTAAAGTAAGAGATGTACTGTCTCTTATTAAAATACACTCTGCAACACTCTGCAAGGAGCATCGGTCGAAGCGACCACGTCGCATACTCGTACGGCATCTGTGATCAATTACTCACTGTAGCAGTAAACAAGATGCTCGCCCCTTCTGAGAGGGCTTGGCCCCTCAGGGCTGAAGGGGCTGAAGGGGCTGAAGGAGGCTGAAGGGGGCTGATACCCCTCTCCTGGAGAAAATTTCTCCACACTGGGGGGCGGCGGAGGTTCGCTGCAGGTGAACTATTCATCACTTAACATTAATTTGATTTTCTCACTCGCTACCACTGCTGCTTGTCTTTTCTGAACAGCTTTAGTCTGTGTGGTTTCTGGAGAATCACTAATTTTGTTTTCAACACTGTGTAATTCTAACGGCACTAGTTTATTTATTGTCCGCTTATTCACTACACCTTTGCTTAAAACATCAACTGTCCTGATGATTCTATTTTCATCAGGATATATGGTCACAATTTTTCCAAGTGGCCATTGGGACCTCGGACCATCATTGTCAATAATCACTATGTCACCAGGTCTTAAGGACTTATGATTTTCAGGAACACCAGCTCCATAGAAGTGTTCTCTCAATGAGGTGAGATAGTCTTCTCGCCAAATTTTCTCCCAACGTTCAATCACTTTATTAAGGTGTTTGAATTTACGTCTGAGTTGCTCAGGTTCGAAATAAGTAGGATCCTCTATGATTTCTTTATCATTCATGGGAGGAACAGGTTCGAGCCTTCTGCCATGGAGTAAATGAGATGGACTTAACACTTTTTAAATTGTTCAGATCATCGGTAACATAAGTCAGAGGTCTGTTGTTGACTCTATTTTCTATTTCAGTCACAACTGTACGGAATTCTTGTAAGTCGATTCTTTGACGATGAAGAGTCTTCCATAACAACGTTTTACAATGCCAATCATTCTTTCATAAAATCCGCCGTGCCATGGAGATTTAGGAGGATGTATCTCCAACGACATCTGCGTTGATTCAGCATCTGTTGTACTTCTGGATTGATCAAAGATCTTGCTTATATAAGCAGCACAGCAACAAAGTCGTTGATTATCTGAAATTCATCAGTCTGGGACATGCCCTTCTGGCTGCAAACCTTCTGAATAATTTGATAAAAGTTTCAGCAGAATGTCAGTGGCTACTTCTAGATGTACTGCTCTAGTCGTAGCACAAGTGAACAAACAGATTACACCTTGATAGGAACTTTGTCAACTGTTTTGGTTAAAATTATTGGTCCAGTGTAATCTACACCTGTCACCTCAAATGGAGTGACATGACAAACTCTTTCAGAGGGATATGGAGGTGGACCTGGATACTGACATACTCGCAATATCGTAGTGACGACAAGTAATACAGTCCTTTATTTGCTTTTTCACACTTTGTCGACCTTGAGGTATCCAGTAGGATTGTCGTATATGACAAAGTGTGTCAGCTACCCCACCATGTAACACGTTACTGTGGGCGTTTGCACAATCAGTTTTGTTAGCAATGATTCTTGGGGATCAATATTGGATGTATGGCATTCTTTAGGAGTGAGAATGAGAATTCTTCACTATCGAATCTTATAATCTTTTCTGTCAGTGCGAAGATTAATAGCAGGTTTTTTGATTTATCTTGTGTTTCTAGAAATTTATATTCTGTAGAGAAAACACCTTTCTGTATTAGTTTCACCCAGTATTTAATGGGTTCAAGATATTCATAATCAGGTTTATTCCTTTAATGAATTTAAGACAAGAGCTTACTTTAGAGTACAAAGATTTAGATCCATCAATGACTATTTCTGTTGTGTCTGCAGTATTTACACAACTTATTTCTGCTGTGTTCAAGCAGACTGTTTCTTCTGGCATAATGTGAGCTTTTTGCTGAGGCCAGTTTATTTTCATTAGAGAGCCAGTTCGGTCCGTGGAGCCATAATTTATTATCCACAAATTTCTTGAGTGGGACACCACGTGACAACATGTCAGCTGGATTCTCTTGGGTAGAGACGTGGAGAAAGAGATAATCTCTCTGCATCTCTTTTATTTCTGCTACTCTGTTCTGTACATAGACCAACTTACTCTTATTATTTCTTAACCACTGGAGAACTGCTTCATTATCACTCCAGATCACGGTTTTCTCATAGTGAGATATCAAGTACTTTGTTGAGATAGACAGCTAATTTTGTACCTACATAGAGCGCTGTCAGTTCCAATTGTGGTACTGTTCTGACCTTCAAGGGTGCGACCCTGGCCTTTGAAGTAATTAGTGTACTTCCTTCAGCATTACTCATGTAAGCTACAGCGCCATAACTCTCTGTTGACGCATCACAGAACACATGTAATGTGTACTTGTTTCCCGCTTGACCTATTTGTCTGGGAAATTTAATTTGATGAAGTTGCTTAAACTCCTTGGATATTTCATCCAGGCTTGACTCATTTCTAGAGGCAAGTTCTCATCCCATCCAATTTTGAGCTTCCATGCATCTTGCATAAGCATTTTACCCTTTAAGGTAATTGGTGAGACGAGTCTAGAGGATCAAAACATTGTGATACCTCTGACAGTAAACTACGTTTAGTGAGTGTACTGCATGATTTATTGTTTATCCTTTTGAGACTCAAAGTATCTTCCTGTGTGTTCCAATTAAGTCCAGCATACTGTTGCAATCAGGAATTTCAGTTTCAGGAAATCTCTTGATAAGTTCCCTTAATTGTGTTGAATTTGTATTCCACATCCTGAGGCATATTTGCTTCTTTCATCTCCTTGTTAGCTTCTCTGTATAAGGATTTCAAATCCTCCTCTTTATTCCAGTACCTTGAAGATTGTCCACATAGAAACTTTTCTTTAAGATTCTTTGAAGGGACTTTCAGATTTCTTCAAATGTGTATTTAGAGTAGCTTCTAGTAAGAATGGAGAGGATGTTGCACCAAATAATACTGATTTGAAACGATAAGTTTTCACAGGACTTTGAGGATCATGTGGATTTTCAGGCCACAAAAATCGAGTATAATCTCTATCTATTTCTTGTAGTCCTATTCTTAAGAAAGCTTTGGAAATATCAGCCGTGTAGGCATATGGGTTTGTGCGAAATTTCATAAGCACGTCTCCAAGCTTCTCAGTTAGTGAGGGTCCGGTCATTAGACAGGCATTAAGACTTGCTACATCTTTATTTGCACGTGCGCTGCAATTATATACAACACGTAGTGGAGTGGTTTCAGAATCTTTTCTGACTCCATGGTGCGGGAGATAATGAGCTTCTGTCTTCAACTTATCTTCGACTATTTCCTCAATGAATTTATTGTCCAACTGTTCTTGTATGATATTATCATAGACAGTCAGTAGCTCTGGATTCTTCCTGAGCTCATGTATTTGTGCTTTCATCTGTCCGAAAGCCATGCGATAATTGTTAGGCAGATGTGGTGGATTTAATTTCCATGGTAACCTAACCCAATACTGTCCATCTTTATATTTGACAGTGTCCAAATATTGGTTATAAGTCTGAGACTCTTGTGGGCTTGGTTTATTTACATCAATACCTATCGCATCTAGATCCCACAACTTATCAACTGGTTCATTGATTTCTTCCAGTAATGATAATTTTTGCTGTGGTACATGATCAGTGGTTATTCTCGTAACTAGTACATTTTCCACTGAATGAATATCAGTTTCTTTCCCACTTTGAGAGGGAATGGGACCACATATCATGTGGCCTCCTGCTGTTTTCAGCAAGTGAACATCATGTTTACTTACTATATTTTGCACAAAACAGTGATAATAATCACTTCCAATGATTAAATCAATTGGACTAATAGTGTCCGTCTGTATGTCAGGACAGGCTAACTTGACCTTAGCTGCTTTCAGTGCTGCAACTGTTTCTTTTAATCCCTGGATCTGCACAGACTTAGGCAAATCATCTACACCACAGTTCTACTGTCTTTTTCCTGTTTCCTAGACCAACAGTGATTCTGGCTAGGTCATATGTCTGTTTACCAGAATTGTGGAAAAAACAGCTATATCTAACTGTACTTTGGCATAGGTTGTTTATTCAGTTTCTGCAACACTGTTCTTCTTATGAAGGACCTTTGTGAGCCTTGATCAAATAGTGTTAGCACATTGGTTTTGTGTAATTTATTAGATAACTCAACTCGAGCTATCGGGAGAGCAGTTGCTTTAAACTTATCTCTCACATTTAATGCTGTTGCTTGTTGACTTCCTGATTCTGTGGAAGTCTGCTGCTGTTCAGCAAAAGTATTTGGGCATAATGCTGTATGATGCATACCTTGCATTTAAAACACTTCTTCAGTGAGCATTTTACCTCCTTGTGTTCACCTAAACACTTGATGCACCTTTTCAGCTGATGAACACGTTGTTTACGTGCCTCCATTGATGTGTATTGAATACAATACTGTGCCAATGTGTTCCATCACAAAGTACACATTTTGGAGTACGTTTATGTATGACAGTTTGTTTACTGTCTGTTGTATTCACAGCTTGATAAATGCCTATATGGGATTTCCCATTCTGTGTTTTAGTGGGAGTAGGTATACTCTTTTTATACTGAGTTGAAGGTTTGTTATCCACTGGATTTGTGGATTTTTCATCTTGTCTCGTTGCTTGCATGCATGAAACTATTGTTTGTAAACCATTGCTAATTTCTTCACAAGTGAAATAGCGTTTATTGAACATAATATTTAATCGTTCAATAGTTTGTGGTGACAACTTATCTTGTACAATACCACTGATAAACCAATCACATTGTCTTAGGTCATATTTAGCACCTAGAGATCTGAGACTATTGTCTAATGCGATTCTAAATGCCTGTAAGTCTGAAAAACAATGTTTGGGTGGCTTCAAGCTTGATATTAAGGCTGTATGTCTAATTCTAGCCTTGTCAGCATCGAAGTAATTGTCTGCTAAGACACGTAAGGCTATTTGATAATTACCTTTAACCACCGGAAGTGACTTAATCAGTTCATAGGGTTCTCCCTTCACAAGACATTTAAGATAATTGAACTTAGCAATCTCATCTATGTCAGTTCGTGAATTTACTATGGATTGAAACCCATTAATGAATTCTTCATAATTATGACCTTGGAAAATAGGTAATGACAATGTAGGTAAGCTTGGTAATGGGACACTTGTTGTTGTTACAGGTGTAACAGGTGTTTGACCACTAGTTACAGTAGGTCTCTGTAACAGAGTTTTGCGGCAGATAACCTGTACTCCTGTCCACCTTAATTGTTGATTACTAAAAGTATCCAAAACATTTTTAATTTCATCCTCAGACGGATCTGATTCAAGAAATTTATTTTCATAATGTGTATAGTCTGAATTAATTATTTCCAGACGTTGTGTAATAATTCGAATTTGACCTCAAGATCATCAAAATCTATGTTTGTATCTTGAGTTAATCCTATACAGACTGAAATTAGATTTTCTAATTGTGTAATCTTAGTCTGTAAAGACTGAAACTGAGTTTTCAAACAAGCCATTTTAATGGTATACTGAAAATTCTAGCACCACACTTAGAGTGTTTAAAAAACACTGTACTGCTATAAACAGCTGAGTTTTTGTTATGCTTAAGTCAGCAATAATCAGTCAGACACTACTGACCTACTAAGCTTAACCTCAGGGTCAATGACCATGAAGGGTACACAGTACATATGGCTGGTGTTTATGGCTTGAGTTTGCTGTGTCAGCCTGACCACGATGATTAATCGTAAATAACGATGTTATACACTTCATTCACTATACACTATAAATGTCACTGTATAACTGTAAATTACACGTGAATATTACTTACACATATATAAATGTCACTGTTAATATGTATTTGAAGGCTTACACTTTATATAAGTTACTTTAATATAACAGGTATATCTATAAGAAACAAACTTTAACACAATCTTGTCTCTTAATTTCTGTCTATAAACATTATAAACACTATGTGTATATACACTCAGACAAACTGAACATCAATTGGGTTGTTGTTGTCTTGGTCAGCACTTTCGAGATTGGAGCAGTGGATGCTGGGTGCCATCCCCCGTTTTCTTGTTGGGTGAGTCACCCAGCTCCCGTTTTCTTTGGGTGAATGCTGGGTGAGCGCCCGTTTTCTTTTGGCTGCCCATTCTCTGTGATTGAGTCTGGAGGGACTCATTTATACTGGTTTATATTGTAAAACACTAGTTTTACAGCTTTTTTCGAAGGACCTTGGCTCGTAGGTTATTTGTACATTGTAGTACAACGTATTTGGACCACAGTGTGGGCTTTAACCGGTTCGAGCACGACCAATATGTTGAGAAATAGCATTACCAGCTAAGTTTAAACAGTGAAAACTTAACTTAAAGACAACTCATCGCCTGCACAGCCGCCCCTGCAGACGAGGTCTAGAAGCTGTCGAAACCATCTCACAACGGGCTGTCAAGAATTATAATTTGTAAGATTATAATTACCCCTAGGGGGTGTTATGTCAGCATATTTCATTCACTGATGGCTGACAAAAATACATACTTGTTTGGACTCAAAAGTCACACCTTACTGCCGACTATAGGTTGATTACAAACTCCTTGCGACTCAGAACTGTGCAGTCCCCCGTACTACAAGAAATTCGTAACATACCTTGCTCTTGTAACTGAGCTATGGTGTTCTTCACACCTTCGACAGGTATCGTGACTTGATAGAAGCTGAAGTGTCCTTGGATGTCCACGTCTTCCATAGTCTAGGAAACGCACACTGGTACACTATGTTCCACAAGATTTGTCTTTATTGTTCACATCTTATCACAAGAGAAGCTGATCACACTTCTCTTAAGTGTTTATTGTGTTTTGTGAGACACTTTGTTCACACTAACGCACAGATCAGTGTTCTTTGTGGTTATCCTGGCGTCAGTGTCACTCTCAGTAGAGTCAAAAGTAATCTGAAGACGCCACAGCGCCCCACGCCGTCACTCCCCTAGCACAAAAAAAAAAAACTGACCTAGTACTTTTGCTCCCTTGCCACTTCCTCGATGAAGCAAAGCAGAATGTTGATTCTTGCTGTCTTAAGCATAGACAACAATGTCCACTTCTTTACCATGGTAATAAAGTGGGAGCAGGATTTTCCTTATTGTCCTGCTAAAGTAAGAGACGTACTGTCTCTTATTAAAATACACTCTGCAACACTCTGCAAGGAGCATCGGTTCGAAGCGACCACGTCGCATACTCGTACGGCATCTGTGATCAATTACTCACTGTAGCAGTAAACAAGACGCTCGCCCCTTCTGAGAGGGCTTGGCCCCTCAGGGCTGAAAGGGGCTGAAGGGCTGAAGGGGGCTGAAGGGGGCTGATACCCCTCTCCTGGAGAAATTTCTCCACATGAGCAGCATAGTCTAAATGAGGCCTAAGCAAGGATATATAGTTGAAGAACAACCTGATGGACTTCTATTATTTATACTTCTAGATATGAAGCCAAGAATTCTGTTAGCTTTATTGCGAACACTAATGCACTGTTGTCTTGGTTTTAGATTACTGCTAACCAGAACTCCTAAATCCTTTTCTCAATCAGTAGTATTAAGATCTACAATTATTTATTTTATATATGGCATGGTTATTTAATTGTCCAAAATTTAGAACTTTGCATTTGTTAATATTAAACTGCATCTGCCACTTCAACCATTGCATCAGTCTATTCAAATCATCCTGGAGTGCTCTAGTGTCCTCATTAGATGAACTGGACGGCCTATTTTGATGTCATCAGCAAAATTTGCTTATGTCGCTATTTATTCCTCATCTATGTCGTTTATGTAAATTGTGAACAACAATGGGCCAACACTGACCCCTGGGAACACCACTTGCGACGTGCCCCATTCTGATTTCTCCGCATTTATGCAAACTCTCTGCTGTGTATTAGTCAGCCATGCCTCTACCTAGGAAAAGAATTTCCTCCTATTCCGTGTGCCTTAAGTTTCCTCAATAGCCTCTGGTGTGAAACTCTATCGAAAGCCTTACTGAAGTCACATATACCAAATATCTATTCATTACCATGATCTATCTCCTCAAACACCTTAGTGAAAAAAGTTAGTAAATTCGAAAGACAGGAACGCCCCTTTGTAAAAACCGTGTTGAGATTCATTAATCAATCTGTGCCTGTCAAGATGGCTACGAATTGCTTCGGCAATTATTGATTCCATAAATTTTCCCACTATGGAGGTAAGGCTTATTGGTCTATAGTTCGAAGCCATTGACCTGTCACCTGCCTCGTAAATAGGTATTACATTTGCCATTTTTCCACTTATCAGGCACTATGCCAGTTTGTAGTGATATGTTAAAAAGGTTATGCCAAAGGTATGCTAAGTTCCTCTTTACATTCTTTAACACTCTTGCAAATAGTTCATCAGGGCCTGGGGATTTGTTAGGTTTTAGTTTTTCTATTTGTCTGAGGACCATGTCACTAAGTTACCACAATCGTACATAGTTTATTATCATCCTGTTCTACATAATCTATTATTTCAGGAATATCGCTAGTATTTTTCCTGGGTGAAAACTGAGAGAAGTAGGTGTTGAGAATTTCACACATATCCTTATCACTGTCAGTGATCCGACCAGAGTTACTCTTAAGTGGGCCATTCTTGTACCTAATCTTACTTCTGTATACCTGAAAGAACCCTTTTGGGTTAGTCTTTGAATCCCTTGCAACTTTAGCCTCATAATCCCTTTTTGCTTTTCTTATTCCTTTCTTTATTTCTCTGTTTAATTGAATATATTGATTTCTTTACTGCCCATCCCCTCTTTTAATACGCCTATATATGCCTCTCTTTTGACCAATGAGATGTTTTAATCTATTGTTCATCCATTTGAGATTGTTACGTCTAATTTCCCTACTCGGAACAAAAGTTGTCTGGGCAGCTAGAACTATGCTCTGAAAAACGTCATATTGGTAACCAAGATCACCTACCTGACCCATAGTCAGGACATCCCAGTTTAGCCCACCCAGGTAATTTTTCAGTCCCATGAAGTCGGCCAAGTGAAAATTTGGGACAGAGATTTGATTGCAGTTATCTGGGTAATTCCATGATATATTGAAACTAAGTGATTTGTGAGCAGTTCCCCAAGCTCATCATTAACCTCAAGATTATAAATCAGTGAATCTATGTTGGCAAGAACAAGTCAAGCAGATTGTTTCCTCTAGTTGGTTTCTGTCACACCTGGTTCTAAAAAAGCAATCCTGAAACCCGCAATCAAGAAAGTCACTAGACTCAAGATTTTCCTATCGTATTGTTCCAATCAATCTGTCTAAGTTAAAATCCTCCATTATCACAACATTTTTCATATCTAGAGCCTTATGAATTTCGTCCGCGATAACAGCTTACTGCTCTCCCTATCAAGGTTTGGGGGCTATAAATCACACCCAAAATTAATTTTTGTCATGTCCCTCGAGAAACTGTAGCCAAACAGATTATGTGTTTCGACTTTTCTAATCTTATATCATGTCTACGACAACAATTATAAATTTTCTCTGACATAACATCGCCACCTACCACCCTTCCGTTGACCCTATCAGATATGGAATAGTTTATAAACTCTGTGATGTTGTATCAGAAGGCTTTCTCTATCTTTCAGGATGAACCAGTCTCTGTTATACCAAAATTAAATTTAAAAAATCCCCTATATTACCTACACTTGCAAAGTACTCGTACTCATCTATTTATTTCTTGGACTCCTACTGTTGTATGGGGGAGTAAAAACCTTAAGGGAGTGCTAGTCACTCTTGCCCTCTACTATCTCTCTTTGTTTGTTTGATCAATTGATTGCCAATTACTACAACTTTATTTTGTATATTGTCTTTTAAACATATCCCTGAGGTTATCCTGGTAATAACTGCTGATTTAAACCCTAATTCTGCAGCCTGATTGTTTCCACAAACACCATAACCTCTATAATCTATCAGTTTAAAAGAAGACAAGCAAACATTTTGTATGTAATAATACGCAAACATCATTGTGAACCTAACGAGAAAAAATATATTTCATTGTGTTTGTTTATTATTAATTTATTGTAATACTTATCTAAATATATTTAGCTGGATTAGACTAAATAAAATTGCGCTTGTTTAAATAAGATTAGGTAAGATTTCTAAGGTACTTTTTGGTAGGCAAAATTATTAATTTTTTACATTAACATAAATAGAACATATATATTTAAAATATATATTTATAAAGAGAACATTTTAGAAAGACTTAATTTTTTAAATGAGTTCATGCAAATTGACCAATTGTTACTTATTCGCACGACATTATATATATATATATATATATATTATCTATATATAATATATATAAATATATATATATATATATATATATATACTGAGGTTCTAATACTTGGTGCTGCGTCCTTTATACGGGTCGGGAGGTATATTATTCCATGCCCATATAGAGCAGCCTCCAGCCACGGGATGAACTGATATGCTTACCAGTAAACTTCGTTTCACTGTTGCCAGAAGTTCTCAACAGGGTTTAGGTCTGGAAGTTGCCTGGCCAGTTCATATAAGAACCTCACTTCAACAGTCCGTTAAACCACTGAACTGGTAAATGGCGGTATAACATGGTGCACTGTCCTGCATAAAAACCGTAGCCCCACACTTGTTAAATGCCTTAGGTAAAATGTCACACAACTCCAGGTATTTATAGTGATTGATATACTGGTTTTTGGGAAGCACAATGAGTTCACTGAAGCACTGAAACACCCCCAGACCATGAGCTAGTCTGGGTGTTTTGTCCCACAGGTGTAGCATGGGTCTGGCGGGTCACAACCTCTGGGCCGGTACACATGTCCCCCACGGTTACAAGCGACGGTGAAGGTTGCTTCATCACTCCAAAGTACTTCAGTGAAGATATTTCTTTGCATAATCCAACCTACGTTTCTTCTGTGGCTTGGAGAGGATCGGTTTCTTATCCTGGCGGTGACTACTGTAGCCCAGTTCTGTTACACGTGTTTTAACAGTTCTTACAGACACCTCTGAGAGAAGATGTGGGTTCTTTTCTTTCATTTCATTTCGTGACACGAGAACATACGGTTATCATATGTGATACGATAATGGGCTTCATCTGCAGGGACGGGGGGGGGAGGGGGAGGAGTTCCTGCTCTACCAATACCACAACACTCCGCATTTCAAGTACTGGAGTTATGGATGTATTTATTCGACTGCGCTCCAATGAGTACACGTCAAGTACTTCCAAACGTTCCCAGTAGTTAAGGTGTTTGATGGAACTTATATGTGCAGTAAAGGTTCTCTGTACGTTCGTACATTCTCTAGATCTGTAATTTCACCTGCCTTAAATGGATATGTTAATGTACAGCAGTATTCCAGCCTAGAGCGAACAAGTGATTTAAAAAGGATCATCAATGGCTTGGCATCTCTTGTCTTGAATGTTCTCATTATGCATCCTATCAGTTTCCTCGCAGATGTGATAGTGACACTGTTGAGATCCTTGAACGTGATATCCTTAGACATTACCACTTCCAGGTCCTTCACATTACTTTTCCACTTTATTGTGTGATTGGAGTTTGTAGTATACTCAGTCCTAGTTATTTTGTGTGCTAATACACCATGATCTCACTTGTCAACGGCTTTTGCAAAATCTATGTATACTACATCTGCATTCTGTGTGTATTCCAGTGCTTGTCAACAATTTTATAAAAGTGATTTAGCTTCGGTTGCTCTGCTCTGTCTTTATCGTTCAGTATGTCAAGTTGTTGTAATTCGTCCTGACTTGTATGCTCTCATGGACCCAGGCTCAGGATGAATCTCACCATTTTGTTATGGGTAATTTGTAATCTATCTTTCATATTTGTTTTTTTGTTAAGGCAAAGTGCCATGAAGAGAAGAATAATCTATATGACATTGTATAAGAGCTAGACATAGGGTCCTGCGAGCCTCAGTAGGTAAACACTGTGCCTGTATATAAAGGAACTTTAGCCTGGCAGTCGTTATACTACATTGTTCCCCATCAATTTTCCTAACATGCTCGAGTCAAAGGGGATTCACAGATATTTCACTGAAGATACTGAAGTGATGGTTCCCCATTACACTGGACATTAAAACTATTTTTCCTTCTTAGTTTACTTTTCCTGTCAAAGTGTATGGCTTCTGTTTTCCCGAGGTGTAGTCATAGTTCTGTTGTCTATTAACCGTTTGCTGCTGGACTCTTGCTCTAGTGATAATATATTAGCTATTTCTTGTCAGTTTCTACCTGAGACTAACAGAGCACTGTCGCCTATGTAAAACAGAAGCTTACACTTGACTCTTATGGGTATGTCGTTTACGTAATATAGAAACAGTATGGGACCCAGAATTACCTTAGGAACCCCAAATGCTATCGGCAGGAGTTCTGAGTCTGTGTTGATTTCTTCATGTTCCTGTTTCAGTCGATTAAC
>NC_069497.1:1526456-1547679 GCF_026875155.1 Cherax quadricarinatus
TTTCCCCTTCCCGTAACTGATCCTTCATAGCCTAACATGAGGGTTGCTCTGTTACAGGTGGATAATTTTCTGTCTGTAAGACCATAAATCATTACGCATACCCCCTTAGAAGGGGAAACTCTTTAAATTTAAGTTAAAACCCTTAAAAGGTACCCCTTCAGAACTTTCACAGATAAGTGGGTGAGTGAACCTTTAAAAGATGAACCACTGACCTCCAGGTGCCCGGGTCTGGTAACTCAGAACAAACTCTTAATTTATGCAGTACTGTGGTTTTATATCTCATAGTATTAACAGCATACATCAAAACTATTGAGTTTATTGTGTATGATTAATTTCACGCAGATAACAGCAGCCTGAATGACAATAAAAATACAATAAAAATGTAAGTTAGAAGTATTCCAGGAAGACTTGACCTGGTGACTCAACAAACTTTACCTCCCAGTGATCCAACTTGGCCACCAAGCTTCCTACCTTCTTTTATGCTGTTTTTTTTTCTTGGTAGAGAGGGTTATATTATGTGTTGCTATGCTATGTTATGTTTTATTTTGTCTTATTATATTTTATTTTGTAATATTATGTTACATTATGTTAATAAGCTATTAACATAACAGGGATATAAATGATATACATTACCGACACAATGGAAAAGTTGACACACAGCTAACATAATGTTATTTTTTATTGACAACGTTTCGCCCACAAGTCACACACAGATATTCCTGAGCAGATACATTAGTATATATAGGGAACATCATGATATGAAGAGTCAGGTGGAGAATGTTGAAGTTGATTGCTCAGCAGAAGTTGGAGTTGACAAACACTTACCTAACATGAGCCTGTAAGTTTGTTGCTAATTATGACAAGGTTGAAGAAATTTCCTAGAAAGAGGTTCAGCTAAGTTGTAAAAGCTTCGTTTTAAAGTCTAGTGAAAACCGACCAACCAGCAGGATCCTCTCCACTTCTACTCTCACCACAACACCAAAACTAAACGTAACGTTATCATAAGCTTCTTCCTTCAAGACCTTGAAATCTGTAGTAGTGAATTACTTGAGGAAGAATTCTCTTTCATCGATGAAGTATTTTCTAAACTTGACTATTCTCATCACTTCATTATAGACTGGTGACGCCGGGCATATAACATATTCAGATAACCCACACATAGCAGAGAGAAAAACTTATGAAGAACGTGAGCCAATATATATATATAGACGAGGACAGGGATGGGAGAAGCAGAAAAGAGAAGTAATGGAAGTGGTAATGATGGTGGTGGAAGTAGAAGTGAGAGTAATTTGTCCCACAAGAGATAGAAAGGGGAATGAAGGGAGGGAGTAGTAGTAGTAATAGTAGCAGAGTAGACAGAAATAATAGTAAAGGAGTGGTAGTCATAGCAGCAGTAGTAGTAGTAGTAGTAGTAAAAGAGTAATACAAGAAAAAGGAGCACTACAGGAGAGCTAAGGACCCACAAGGTGGGGAAACTGATGATAGAACAAACTAAAGCAGAAAAATTAAAAAACTGAGAGAAATATGGAAAAGATGAAAGGAGAAGTGGTAGGGAGAGAAGTCACGAGTGTTATGAAGTCTGGAGCATTTGACGATGTAAGGAGAAAGGAAAGCATCTACAGAGACAAAGTCAGGATTAACATTCACACAAGGAAAGTTGTTAATAAGGGATGATTCAACATGACAGTTGTGAAGGCTAGAAGTAGGAGAGGACCAGCCAGTAGGATGACAGAAAAATAACATTATTTGAGTCGGCAAGTCTAACACATTTTTTGTGCTCTTTAAGTCTGTCAGAATATAGCGGCTAGTGTCCATTTTTCTGCCTAGTGTTTTCTATCCTTCAGCTTTCTCCCCCATCCCCTGTGATTTTGGTCATACCCACGTGGGTCCTTAGCACTCTGAGGTGCTCGATTTTCTTGTCATTTAGAGTGATCCCAATTCTATTACTAACTACTAAACCCACTATTACTCTATTCGACTACCACTCCTTTACCACTATATTCCGCTTCTATTTCTACCTCTTCTATACTATTATTACTACTATTGCCTCAACACCAAACTCCAGTAAGTTCAAAATTTATCGTAACAATGTGCACCCCAAACACTTATTAACTAACAGGCATACCTATGAACGATGCGAAAAAACTAAGTAAGTGAATCCAACTAAAGCAGTGGACAGATTCATCTCTTCCAAATTCTCAAACATGGTGTCTCTGACTGTCAATCCCTTAATAATTTTGTCCATCACAAAGTAACTTCCGGAGGAGTTCATAAAGGCCAGAGTTAATCCGATATTTAAGAAAAACTGTTGTGTCAGCATTTTATGGCTTTGTTAGCATACTAGTGTGATGTCAAAAATTTAGAAAAAGCGGTGTACTATCAAGTAGGTAAATATCTTAAATGACAAAAGGATAGTTATCAATAGGTTTCAGGACTCTTACTCTGCGCACCTCCCTAATTAATCTGATGGACTATCTGGGGAATTAAATATAGTTAGGGAATCTCATAGGTATGGTGACCCTCGACTTACAAAAGACCTTCGATAGGGTCAACATAAAATATTAGAAACTAAAAGAATCGATATAGGTTCTGTTAAATGGTTAAGTCCGACCTGAGGAACAGGGAGCAATTGTCAAGATCATCAACACGGACTCAGAACTCCTGCCGATAGCATTTGGGGTTCCCTAAGGTGATATTCTGGGTCCCATACTGTTTCTATATTACGTAAACGATATACCCATCAGAGTCAAGTGTAAGCTTCTGTTTTATATAGGCGACAGTGCTCTGTTAGTCTCAGGTAGAAACTCACAAGAAATAGCTAATATATTATCACTAGAGCTAGAGTCCAGCAGCAAACGGTTAATAGACAACAAACTATGACTACACCTCGGGAAAACAGAAGCCATACACTTTGACAGGAAAAGTAAACTAAGAAGGAAAAATAGTTTTAATGTCCAGTGTAATGGGGAACCATCACTTCAGTATCTTCAGTGAAATATCTGTGAATCCCCTTTGACTCGAGCATGTTAGGAAAATTGATGGGGAACAATGTAGTATAACGACTGCCAGGCTAAAGTTCCTTTATATACAGGCACAGTGTTTACCTACTGAGGCTGGCAGGACCCTATGTCTAGCTCTTATACAATGTCATATAGATTATTCTTCTCTTCATGGCACTTTGCCTTAACAAAAAAAAAAATATGAAAGATAGATTACAAATTACCCATAACAAAATGGTGAGATTCATCCTGAGCCTGGGTCCATGAGAGCATACAAGTCAGGACGAATTACAACAACTTGATATACTGAACAATAAAGACAGAGCAGAGCAACCGAAGCTAAATCACTTTTATAAAATTGTTGACAAGCACTGGAATACAAACAGAATGCAGATGTAGTATACATAGATTTTACAAAAGTCGTTGACAAGTGAGATCATGGTGTATTAGCACACAAAATGCGTGCTAAAGGGATAACTGGCAAAGTAGGCAGATGGATCTTCAACTTTCTAACAAATCAATCATAAAGAGTAATGGTAAACAGAGTTAAATCAGAAGCTGCCATAGTGAAGAGCTCTGTCCCACAAGGCACAGTACTCGCCCCTATCCTGTTACTCATCCTCGTATCAGACAGACAGAGATGCAAACAATAGCACCGTATCGTCCTTTGCAGGCGATACTAGTGTGTCATAAGTGTGTCATCCACTGAGGACACGGCAAATCTCCGAGAAGATATAAAAGTTTTCCAATGGGTAACAGAGAACAATATGATGTTCAATGAAGACAAATTCCAACTACTCCGTTATGATAAACTGGAGGAAATAATAACTAGGACTGAGTATACTACAAACTCCAATCACACAATAAAGTGGAAAAGTAATGTGAAGGACCTGGAAGTGGTAATGTCTAAGGATATCACGTTCAAGGATCTCAACAGTGTCACTATCACATCTGCGAGGAAACTGCATAATGAGAACATTCAAGACAAGAGATGCCAAGCCATTGATGATCCTTTTTAGATCACTTGTTCGCTCTAGGCTGGAATACTGCTGTACATTAACATATTCATTTAAGGCAGGTAAAAATTACAGATCTAGAGAATGTACAAAACGTACAGAAAACCTTTACTGCACAATTAAGTTCCATAAAACCCCTTAACTACTGGGAAAAGTTTGGAAGTACTTGAACGTGTATGATTGGAGCGCAGTCGAGTAAATGCATCCATAACTTTCCAGTACTTTTAAATGCGGAGTGTTGTGGGGATTCGTAGAGCAGGAACTCCTCCCCCCCCCCGTACCTGCAGATGAAGCCCATTCTCGTATCACATATGATAACCGTATATTCTCGTGTCACGAATAATAACCATATATTTTCATATTTTCGAATGATAACCGTATAAATTTTCGTGTCACTAATGGATAACCGTATATTCTCGTGTCACTTAATGATAACCGTATATTCTCTTGTCACTAATGATAACCGTATATTCTCGTGTCACTAATGATAACCGTATATTCTCGTGTCACTAATGATAACCGTACATTCGAGAATTGTACATTTTTCCCGGTTATCCTGAAGGTGCTCGTTGTCAAGCGCCATTGCTCTTTTATAAATTGTTTATTTAATGTATATATACTTTTTATTTAGTAACTTTCAAAGTCATCCAGTGAGAACCCCAAACGTATTTTTATTAACATCCGCCTAACTAAGTAAACTAAACTTAAAACTCTGCCTAACCTAACCCTAAATAAACTTAACCTCCGCCCCAACCTAACGTAACTAAACATAAGCTGTAAAAGTTTGATTATGGGTGAAAGGAAGTCTTTAAAAACCTGAAATTATAGCTCAAATCATAGGGCTTTTACAAAGCTGGGCACCAGACGAAAGAAATAGTGGGGAATGTTTGGGGTGTGAGCTTCAGTGAGGAACTGGGTTTCAGCATTTCAAGGCTGGTGGCAGTGTCGAGTTACCCTCTGCCAAACCTCGGCCTGGCCCCTTGAAGAAAACATCTGTTCGTACCTTAACTGTGTTACAGTAGCAGTTAGAGAGTACACCTAAGATAACTGCTAGAGAAATGAAAGAAAAGAACCCACATCTTCTCTCAGAGGTGTCTTTAAGAACTGTTAAAACACGTGTAACAGAACTGGGCTACAGTAGTCACGCCAGGATAAGAAACCGATCCTCTTCAAGCCACAGAAGAACGTAGGTTGGATTATGCAAAGAAATATCTTCACTGAAGTACTTTGGAGTGATGAAGCAACCTTCACCGTCACTTGTAACCGTGGGGGACATGTGTACCGGCCCAGAGGTTGTGACCCGCCAGACCCATGCTACCTGTGGGACCAAACACCCAGACTAGCTCATGGTTTGGGGGTGTTTCAGTGCTCAGAGTGTTGGTGAACTCATTGTGCTTCCCAAAAACCACTATATCAATCACTATAAATACCTGAGTTGTGTGACATTTTACCTAAGGCATTTAACAAGTGTGGGGCTACGGTTTTTATGCAGGACAGTGCACCATGTCATACCGCCATACCAGTTCAGTGGTTTAAGGACTGTGAAGTGAGGTTCTTTAATGACTGGCCAGGCAACTTCCCAGACCTAAACCCTGTTGAGAACCTCTGGACAACAGTGAAACGAAGTTTACTGGGTAAGCATATCAGTTCCATCCGTGGCTGGAGGCTGCTCTATATGAGGATGGAATAATATACCTCCCCAGACCCGTAAAGGACGCAGCACCAGTATTAGAAACCTCAGTATATATATATATATATATATATATATATATATATATATATATATATATATATATATATATAGTATATATATATATATATATATATATATATGTATATACATATATATATGCAAAACAACCACTCTGAAAGAATAAGGGTAATAATGAATTCAAATTTAAAATTTACAGAAAACCTTACAATAACTGTTCCTATGTCCACTATTATTCCTCGCATCAAGATAGAGTCAAACTGTCTGTTTTCTCATCAATGTTTTTGAGAGCTTTACGAATTTGTAGTCCTGAGTTCATAGATGAGGAAATATCCAAAATTTATGAAATAGGTAATGATTTAAAATACCCAAGAAATGTAATTGATAAATCTTTTTAAAGTTGCTAGAAATACTTTTTACAATCCAAAAAGGACAACCAGCCTTATTCATCTAAAAATATGTGGTTCTCCCTTACCATGAAAACTTGGTTGATATGCCTTCTCTTCTTAAGACTTTTAATATTAAAGTTGTATTCAAAAATCTAGATACAGTAAAAAAACTTTTGATAAGAATTCCCCCCAAAATGCTGATGGATGTGTCTATAAGATTCCTTGTAAAATTTGCGATAAAGTTTATTACGGTCAAACTGGTAAAAATCTCGAACTAAGATTAAAACAACATAAATATAGCATTAGAACTGGACAAGATTCCAATGCTCTATTTATTCATGTAAGAGATTTTAACCATCAATTGATTTTCAAAAAGTTGAGAAAGTAGTATCAAGCAAGTCCATGGTCGACAGGAATATAATTGAATCTTGTTTATAATAAAGCAGTTTTGACAATAATATGAATATTTCCTTTGGTTATATAAATTAGATCCATTTATAATTAATAGAATTTGGGAAGAATTTAATAATACACTGGACAAATAATCTTTAAAATTTCTTATTTCTTGGGTTAGAATAGTTTGTGAGGTGAGTTGTGCCAAGGACCTATCCAAGTTGGGTTCGGCGCGCGTCAGGTGTTTAAACCGTTGTGGGATCTGATAGTGAGGTGCCGGCCAGACCCCTTATATGCTTCCTTGGATGCTTTACTTTCATAGTTCCTTGATAATGTGAGTGTCACGAAAGCGCTTGGAATTTCTTATTCTTTCAGAGTGGTTGTTTTGCATATTCTGAAATCACTGTTTACTGTGATCTTATTGCACACACACATATATATATATTATATATATATATATATATATATATATATATATATTATATATATATATTATTATATATATATATAATTCGTGCCGAATAAGTACAATTGGTCAATTAGCATGAACTCATTTAAAATTAAGTCCTTTCTAAATGTTCTCTTATAAATATATATTTTAAATTTATATATTTTCTCATTTATGTTAATGTAAAAATTAATAATTTTGTACCAAAAGAACCTTAGAAATCTTACCTAATCTTATTATAACAAGCGCAATTTTATTTAGTCTAATCCAGCTAAATATATTTTAGATAAGTTTACAATAAATTAATAATAAACAAACACAATGAAATATATTTTTTCTCGTTAGGTTCACAATGATGTTGCGAAATTATTACATAAAAAAAATGTTTGCTTGTCTTCTTTAAACTGATAGATTATAGAGGTATGGGTGTTTGTGGGAAACAATCAGGCTGCAGAATTAGGGTTAAAATCAGCAGTTATTACCAGGATACCTCAGGGATATGTTTAAAAGACAATATTCAAAATAAAGTTGCTAGTAATGGCAAATCAATTGATCAACAAACAAAGAGAGATAGTTAGAGGGCAACGAGTGACTAGCTCCCTTAAGGTTTACTATACAAACAGTAGGAGTCCAAGAAATAAAATAGATGAGCTACGATTACTTGCAAGTGTAGGTAATATAGATATTATTGGTATAACAGAGACCTGGTTCATCCTGAAAGATAGAGAAAAGCCTTCTGATTGCAACATACAGAGTTATAAACTATTCCATACTGATAGGGTCAACAGGAAGGGTGGTAGTGTGGCGATGTATGTCAGAGAAAATTTAAATTGTTGTCTTAGACATGATATAAGATTAGAAACGTCGAACACATAATCTGTTTGGCTACAGTTTCTCGAGGGTGTGATTTATAGGCCCCCAAACCTTGATAGGGAGAGCAGTAAGCTGTTATGGGACGAAATTCATAAGGCATCTAGATATGAAAATGTTGTGATAATGGGAGATTTTAACTTTAGACAGATTGATTGGAACAATACGACAGGAAATCTTGAGTCTAGTGACTTTCTTGATGCGGTTCAGGATTGCTTTTTAGAACAGGTTGTGACAGAACCAACTAGAGGAAACAATCTACTTGACTTGGTTCTTGCCAACAAAGATTCACTGATTAATAATCTTGAGGTTAATGATGAGCTTGGGGAAACTGCTCACAAATCACTTAGTTTCAATATATCATGGAATTACCCAGATAACTGCAATCAAATCTCTGTCCCAAATTTTCACTTGGCCGACTTCATGGGACTGAAAAATTACCTGAGTGGGCTAAACTGGGATGTCCTGACTATGGGTCAGGTAGGTGATCTTGATTACCAATATGACGTTTTTCAGAGCATAGTTCTAGCTGCCCAGACAACTTTTGTTCCGAGTAGGGAAATTAGATGTAACAATCTCAAATGGATGAACAATAGATTAAAACATCTCATTGGTCAAAAGAGAGGCATATATAGGCGTATTACAAGAGGGGATGGGCAGTAAAGAAATCAATATATTCAATTAAACAGAGAAAGAATAAAGAAAGGAAATAAGAAAAGCAAAAAGGGATTATGAGGCTAAAGTTGCAAGGGATTCAAAGACTAACCCAAAAGGGTTCTTTCAGGTATACAGAAGTAAGATTAGGTACAAGAATGGCCCACTTAAGGAGTAACTCTGGTCGGATCACTGACAGTGATAAGGATATGTGTGAAATTCTCAACACCTACTTCCTCTCAGTTTTCACCCAGGAAAAATACTAGCGATATTCCTGAAATAATAGATTATGTAGAACAGGATGATAATAAACTATGTACGATTGTGGTAACTAGTGACATGGTCCTCAGACAAATAGAAAAACTAAAACCTAACAAATCCCCAGGCCCTGATGAACTATTTGCAAGAGTGTTAAAGGAATGTAAAGAGGAACTTAGCATACCTTTGCTAACCTTTTTAACATTCACTACAAACTGGCATAGTGCCTGATAAGTGGAAAATGGCAAATGTAATACCTATTTACGAGGCAGGTGACAGGTCAATGGCTTCGAACTATAGACCAATAAGCCTTACCTCCATAGTGGGAAAATTTATGGAATCAATAATTGCCGAAGCAATTCGTAGCCATCTTGACAGGCACAGATTGATTAATGAATCTCAACCACGGTTTTACAAAGGGGCGTTCCTGTCTTTCGAATTACTAACTTTTTTCACTAAGGTGTTTGAGGAGATAGGATCATGGTAATGAATATGATATTGTGTATATGGACTTCAGTAAGGCTTTTCGATAGAGTTTCACACCAGAGGCTATTGAGGAAACTTAAGGCACACGGAATAGGAGGAGAATTCTTTTCCTAGGTAGAGGCATGGCTGACTAATACACAGCAGAGAGTTTGCATAAATGCGGAGAAATCAGAATGGGGGCACGTCACAAGCGGTGTTCCTCAGGGGGTCAGTGTTGGGCCCATTGTTGTTCACAATTTACATAAACGACATAGATGAGGGAATAAATAGCGACATAAGCAAATTTGCTGATGACATCAAAATAGGCCGTCCAGTTCATTCTAATGAGGACACTAGAGCACTCCAGGATGATTTGAATAGACTGATGCAATGTTGAAGTGGCAGATGCAGTTTAATATTAACAAATGCAAAGTTCTAAATTTTGGACAATTAAATAACCATGCCATATATAAAATAAATAATGTAGATCTTAATACTACTGATTGAGAAAGGATTTAGGAGTTTGGTTAGCAGTAATCTAAAACCAAGACAACAGTGCATTAGTGTTCGCAATAAAGCTAACAGAATTCTTGGCTTCATATCTAGAAGTATAATAATAGAAGTCCTCAGGTTGTTCTTCAACTATATATCCTTGCTTAGGCCTCATTTAGACTATGCTGCTCATGTGGAGAATTTTCTCCAGGAGAGGGGTATCAGCCCCCTTCAGCCCCCTTCAGCCCTTCAGCCCCTTTCAGGCCCTGAGGGGCCAAGCCCTCTCAGAAGGGGCGAGCGTCTTGTTTACTGCTACAGTGAGTAATTGATCACAGATGCCGTACGAGTATGCGACGTGGTTGCTTCGACCGATGCTCCTTGCAGAGTGTTGCAGAGTGTATTTTAATAAGAGACAGTACGTCTCTTACTTTAGCAGGACAATTAAGGAAAATCCTGCTCCCACTTTATTACCATGGTAAAGATAGTGGACATTGTTGTCTATGCTTAAGACAGCAAGAATCAACCATTCTGCTTTGCTTCATCGAGGAAGTGGCAAGGAAGCAAAAGTACTAGGTCAGTTTTTTTTTTTGTGCTAGGGGAGTGACGGCGTGGGGCGCTGTGGCGTCTTCAGATTACTTTTGACTCTACTGAGAGTGACACTGACGCCAGGATAACCAACAAAGAACACTGATCTGTGCGTTAGTGTGAACAAAGTGTCTCACAAAACACAATAAACACTTAAGAGAAGTGTGATCAGCTTCTCTTGTGATAAGATTGTGAACAATAAAGACAAATCTTGTGGAACATAGTGTACCAGTGTGCGTTTCCTAGACTATGGAAGACGTGGACATCCAAGGACACTTCAGCTTCTATCAAGTCACCGATACCTGTCGAAGGTGTGAAGAACACCATAGCTCACGTTACAAGAGCAAGGTATGTTACGAATTTCTTGTAGTACGGGGGACTGCACAGTTCTTGAGTCGCAAGGAGTTTGTAATCAACCTATAGTCGGCAGTAAGGTGTGAACTTTTGAGTCCAAACAAGTATGTATTTTGTCAGCCATCAGTGAATGAAATATGCTGACATAACACCCCCTAGGGGTAATTTATAATCTTACAAATTATAATTCTTGACAGCCCGTTGTGAGATGGTTTCGACAGCTTCTAGACCTCGTCTGCAGGGGCGGCTGTGCAGGCGATGAGTTGTCTTTAAGTTAAGTTTTCACTGTTTAAACTTAGCTGGTAATGCTATTTCTCAACATATTGGTCGTGCTCGAACCGGTTAAAGCCCACACTGTGGTCCAAATACGTTGTACTACAATGTACAAATAACCTACGAGCCAAGGTCCTTCGAAAAAAGCTGTAAAACTAGTGTGTTTTACAATATAAACCAGTATAAATGAGTCCCTCCAGACTCAATCACAGAGAATGGGCAGCCAAAAGAAAACGGGCGCTCACCCAGCATTCACCCAAAGAAAACGGGAGCTGGGTGGACTCACCCAACAAGAAAACGGGGGATGGCACCCAGCATCCACTGCTCCAATCTCGAAAGTGCTGACCAAGACAACAACAACCCAATTGATTTTTCATTTTTGTCTGAGTGTATATACACATAGTGTTTATAATGTTTATAGACAGAAATTAAGAGACAAGATTTGTGTTAAAGTTTGTTTCTTATAGATATACCTGTTATATTAAAGTAACTTATATAAAGTGTAAGCCTTCAAATACATATTAACATGACATTTATATATGTGTAAGTAATATTCACGTGTAATTTACAGTTATACAGTGACATTTATAGTGTATAGTGAATGAAGTGTATAACATGTTATTTACGATTAATCATCGTGGTCAGCGCTGACACAGCAAACTCAAGCCATAAACACCAGCCATATGTACTGTGTACCCTTCATGGTCATTGACCCTGAGGTTAAGCTTAGTAGGTCAGAAAGTGTCTGACTGATTATTGCTGACTTAAGCATAACAAAAACTCAGCTGTTTATAGCAGTACAGTGTTTTTTAAACACTCTAAGTGTGGTGCTAGAATTTTCAGTATACCATTAAAATGGCTTTTTTTGAAAACCAGTTTCAGTCTTTACAGACTAAGATTTACACAATTAGAAAATCTAATTTCAGTCTGTATAGGATTAACTCAAGATACAAACATAGATTTTGATGATCTTGAGGTCAAATTCGAATTATTTACACAACGTCTGGAAATAATTAATTCAGACTATACACATTATGAAAATAAATTTCTTGAATCAGATCCGTCTGAGGATGAAATTAAAAATGTTTTGGATACTTTTAGTAATCAACAATTAAGGTGGACAGGAGTACAGGTTATCTGCCGCAAAACTCTGTTACAGAGACCTACTGTAACTAGTGGTCAAACACCTGTTACACCTGTAACAACAACAAGTGTCCCATTACCAAGCTTACCTACATTGTCATTACCTATTTTCCAAGGTCATAATTATGAAGAATTCATTAGTGGGTTTCAATCCATAGTAAATTCACGAACTGACATAGATGAGATTGCTAAGTTCAATTATCTTAAATGTCTTGTGAAGGGAGAACCCTATGAACTGATTAAGTCACTTCCGGTGGTTAAAAGGTAATTATCAAATAGCCTTACGTGTCTTAGCAGACAATTACTTCGATGCTGACAAGGCTAGAATTAGACATACAGTCTTAATATCAAGCTTGAAGGCACCCAAACATTGTTTTTCAGACTTACAGGCATTTAGAATCGCATTAGACAATAGTCTCAGATCTCTAGGTGCTAAATATGACCTAAGGCAATGTGATTGGTTTATCAGTGGTATTGTACAAGATAAGTTGTCACCACAAACTATTGAACGATTAAATATTATTTTTCAATAAACGCTATTTCACTTGTGAAGAAATTAGCAATGGTTTACAAACAATAGTTTCATGCATGCAAGCAACGAGACAAGATGAAAAATCCACAAATCCAGTGGATAACAAACTTCACTCAGTATAAAAAGAGTATACCTACTCCCACTAAAACACAGAATGGGAAATCCCATATAGGCATTTATCAAGCTGTGAATACAACAGACAGTAAACAAACTGTCATACATAAACGTACTCCAAAATGTGTACTTTGTGATGGAACACATTGGGCACAGTATTGTATTCAATACACATCAATGGAGGCCGTAAACAACGTGTTCATCAGCTGAAAAGGCGCATCAAGTGTTTAGGTGAACACAAGGGAGAAAAATGCTCACTGAAGAAGTGTTTTAAATGCAAGGGTATGCATCATACAGCATTATGCCCAAATACTTTTGCTGAACAGCAGCAGACTTCCACAGAATCAGGAAGTCAACAAGCAACAACATTAAATGTGAGAGATAAGTTTAAAGCAACTGCTCTCCCGATAGCTCGAGTTGAGTTATCTAATAAATTACACAAAACCAATGTGCTAACACTATTTGATCAAGGCTCACAAAGGTCCTTCATAAGAAGAACAGTGTTGCAGAAACTGAATAAACAACCCTATGCCAAAGTGCAGTTAGATATAGCTGTTTTTTTCCACAATTCTGGTAAACAGACATATGACCTAGCCAGAATCACTGTTGGTCTAGGAAACAGGAAAAGACAGTAGAAACTGTGGTAGTAGATGATTTGCCTAAGTCTGTGCAGATCCAGGGATTAAAAGAAACAGTTGCAGCACTGAAAGCAGCTAAGGTCAAGTTAGCCTGTCCTGACATACAGACGGACACTATTAGTCCAATTGATTTAATCATTGGAAGTGATTATTATCACTGTTTTGTGCAAAATATAGTAAGTAAACATGATGTTCACTTGCTGAAAACAGCAGGAGGCCACATGATATGTGGTCCCATTCCCTCTCAAAGTGGGAAAGAAACTGATATTCATTCAGTGGAAAATGTACTAGTTACGAGAATAACCACTGATCATGTACCACAGCAAAAATTATCATTACTGGAAGAAATCAATGAACCAGTTGATAAGTTGTGGGATCTAGATGCGATAGGTATTGATGTAAATAAACCAAGCCCACAAGAGTCTCAGACTTATAACCAATATTTGGACACTGTCAAATATAAAGATGGACAGTATTGGGTTTAGGTTACCATGGAAATTAAATCCCACCACATCTGCCTAACAATTATCGCATGGCTTTCGGACAGATGAACGCACAAATACATGAGCTCAGGAAGAATCCAGAGCTACTGACTGTCTATGATAATATCATACAAGAACAGTTGGACAATAAATTCATTGAGGAAATAGTCGAAGATAAGTTGAAGACAGAAGCTCATTATCTCCCGCACCATGGAGTCAGAAAAGATTCTGAAACCACTCCACTACGTGTTGTATATAATTGCAGCGCACGTGCAAATAAAGATGTAGCAAGTCTTAATGCCTGTCTAATGACCGGGACCCTCACTAACTGAGAAGCTTGGAGACGTGGCTTATGAAATTTCGCACAAACCCATATGCCTACACGGCTGATATTTCCAAACCTTTCTTAAGAATAGGACTACAAGAAATAGATAGAGATTATACTCGATTTTTGTGGCCTGAAAATCCACATGATCCTCAAAGTCCTGTGAAAACTTATCGTTTCAAATCAGTATTATTTGGTGCAACATCCTCTCCATTCTTACTAGAAACTACTCTAAATACACATTTGAAGAAATCTGAAAGTCCCTTCAAAGAAATCTTAAAGAAAAGTTTCTATGTGGACAATCTTCAAGGTACTGTGAATAAAGAGGAGGATTTGAAATCCTTATACAGAGAAGCTAACAAGGAGATGAAAGAAGCAAATATGCCTCAGGATGTGGAATACAAATTCAACACAATTAAGGGAACTTATCAAGGAGATTTCTCTGAAGCTGAAATTCCTGATTGCAACAGTATGCTGGGACTTAATTGGAACACACAGGAAGATACTTTGAGTCTCAAAAGGATAAACAATAAATCATGCAGTACACTCACTAAACGTAGTTTACTGTGAGAGGTATCACAATGTTTTGATCCTCTAGGACTCGTCTCACCAATTACCTTAAAGGGTAAAATGCTTATGCAAGATGCATGGAAGCTCAAAATTGGATGGGATGAGAACTTGCCTCTAGAAATGAGTCAAGCCTGGGATGAAATATCCAAGGAGTTTAAGCAACTTCATCAAATTAAATTTCCCAGACAAATAGGTCAAGCGGGAAACAAGTACACATTACATGTGTTCTGTGATGCGTCAACCAGAGGTTATGGCGCTGTAGCTTACATGAGTAATGCTGAAGGAAGTACACTAATTACTTCAAAGGCCAGGGTCGCACCCTTGAAGGTCAGAACAGTACCACAATTGGAACTGACAGCGCTCTATGTAGGTACAAAATTAGCTGTCTATCTCAACAAAGTACTTGATCATCTCACTATTGAGAAAACCGTGATCTGGAGTGATAATGAAGCAGTTCTCCAGTGGTTAAGAAATAATAAGAGTAAGTTGGGCTATGTACAGAACAAGTAGCAGAAAAAAAAGAGATGCAGAGAGATTATCTCTTTCTCCACGTCTCTACCCAAGAGAATCCAGCTGACATGTTGTCACGTGGTGTCCCACTCAAGAAATTTGTGGATAATAAATTATGGCTCCACGGACGAACTGGCTCTCTAATGAAAAAACTGGCCTCAGCAAAAGCTCACATTATGCCAGAAGAAACAGTCTGCTTGAAACAGCAGAAATAAGTTGTGTAAATACTGCAGACACAACAGAAATAGTCTTGATGATCTAAATACTCATCTTTGGGTAAACTCTTAAGAGTTTACAGCTCTTGTCTTTAAATTCATTAAAGGAATAAAACCTGATTATGAATATCTTGAACCCATTAAATACTGGGTGAAACTAATACAGAAAGGTGTTTTCTCTACAGAATATAAATTTCTAGAAACACAAGATAAATCCCCAAAGAAACCTGTCATGATTAATTCTTTACGACTTTATCTCGACTCAGAAAAGATTATAAGATGTCGAGGAAGAATTCATAATTCTTCACTACCTAAAGAAGCCATACATCCAATATTGATCCCCAAGAATCATTGGCTAACAAAACTGATTGTTGCAGAACGCCCCACAGTAACGTGTTACATGGTGGGGTAGCTGACACCTTTGTTCATATACGACAATCCTACTGGAATACCTCAAGGTCGACAAAGTGTGAAAAAACAAATAAAGGACTGTATTACTTGTCGTCACTACGATATGCGAGTATGTCAGTATCCAGGTCCACCTCCATATCCCTCTGAAAGGGTTTGTCATGTCACTCCATTTGAGGGGGACGTGTAGATTACACTGGACCAATAATTTTAACCAAACAGTTGACAAAGTTCCTATCAAGGTGTACATCTGTTTGTTCACTTGTGCTACGACTAGAGCAGTACATCTAGAAGTAGCCACTGACATGTCTGCTGAAACCTTTATCAAATTATTCAGAAGGTTTGCAGCCAGAAGAGGATGTCCCAGATGATGATTTCAGATAATGCAACGAACTTTGTTGCTGGTGCTGCTTATATAAGCAAGATCTTTGATCAACCAGAAGTACAACAGATGCTGAATTTACGCAGATGTCGTTGGAGATACATTCCTCCTAATCTCCATGGCACGGCGGATTTTATGAAAGAATGATTGGCATTGTAAAACGTTGTTTATGGAAGACTCTTCATCGTCAAAGAATCGGACTTACAAAGAATTCCGTACAGTTGTGACTGAAATAGAAATAGAGTCAACAACAGACCTCTGACTAATGTTACCGATGATCTGAACAATTTAGAAGTGTTAAGCCATCTACATTTACTCCATGGCAGAAGGCTCGAACCTGTTCCTCCCATGAATGATAAGAAATCATAAGGATCCTACTTATTTCGAACCTGAGCAACTCAGAACGTAAATTCAAACACCTTAAATAAAGTGATTGAACGTTGGGAGAAAATTGGCGAGAAGACTATACTCACCTCATTGAGAGAACACTTCTATGGAGCTGGTGTTCCTGAAAATCATAAGTCCTTAAGACCTGGTGACATAGTGATTATTGACAATGATGGTCCGAGGTCCCAATGGCCACTTGGAAAAATTGTGACCATATATTCTGATGAAATAGAATCATCAGGACAGTTGATATTTTAAGCAAGGTGTAGTGAATAAGCGGACAATAATAAACTAGTGCCGTTAGAATTACACAGTGTTGAAAACAAAATTAGTGATTCTCCAGAAACACACAGACTAAAGCTGTTTAGAAAAAGACAAGCAGCAGTGGTAGCGAGTGAGAAAATCAATTAATGTTAAGTGATGAATAGTTTCACCTGCAGCGAACCTCCGCCGCCCCCAGTGTGGAGAAATTTTCTCCAGGAGGGGTATCAGCCCCCTTCAGCCTCCTTCAGCCCCTTCAGCCCTTCAGCCCTGAGGGTCCAAGCCCTCTCAGAAGGGGCGAGCATCTTGTTACTGCTACAGTGAGTAATTGATCACAGATGCCGTACGAGTATGCGACGTGGCGCTTCGATCGATGCTCCTTGCAGAGTGTTGCAGAGTTATTTTTAATAAGAGACAGTACATCTCTTACTTAGCAGGACAATTAAGGAAAATCCTGCTCCCACTTTATTACCATGGTAAAAAGACAGTGGACATTGTTGTCTATGCTTAAGACAGCAAGAATCAAACATTCTGCTTTGCTTCATCGAGGAAGTGGCAAGGAAGCAAAAGTACTAGGTCATTTTTTTTTGTGCTAGGGGAGTGACGGCGTGGGGCGCTGTGGCGTCTTCAGATTACTTTTGACTCTACTGAGAGTGACACTGACGCCAGGATAACAACAAAGAACACTGATCTGTGCGTTAGGTGAACAAAGAGTCTCACAAAACACAATAAACACTTAAGAGAAGTGTGATCAGCTTCTCTTGTGATAAGATTGTGACATAAAGACAAATCTGTGGAACATAGTGTACAGTGTGCGTTTCCTAGACTAATGGAAGACGTGGACATCCAAGGACACTCAGCTTCTATCAAGTCACCGATACCTGTCGAAGGTGTGAAGAACACCATAGATCACGTTACAAGAGCAAGGTATGTTACGAATTTCTTGTAGTACGGGGACTGCGCAGTTCTTGAGTCGCAAGGAGTTTGTAAATCAACCTATAGTCGGCAGTAAGGTGTGGACTTTTTGAGTCCAAACAAGTATGTATTTTGTCAGCCATCAGTGAATGAAATATGCTGACATAAAAACCCCCCTAGGGGTAATTTATAATCTTAAAAATTTTAAAAATTCTTGACAGCCCGTTGTGAGATGGTTTCGACAGCTTCTAGACCTCGTCTGCAGGGCGGCTGTGCAGGCGATGAGTTGTCTTTAAGTTAAGTTTTCACTGTTTAAACTTAGCTGGTAATGCATTTCTCAACAGCTAAAATTCTGGTCACTGTATTACGAATGGATATAAATGCTCTGAAAACATACAGAGGAGGATGACAAATATGATCCCATGTATCAGAAATCTTCCCTATGAGGATAGGACTGATGACCCTGAATCTGCCCCCTCTCGAAAGGCGTAGAATTAGTGGGGATATGATCGAGGTGTATAAATGGAAAACAGGAATAAATGAAGGGGATTTAAATAGCGTGCTGAAAATTTCCAGCCAAAACAGATGGCAGCAATGGTTTCAAGTTGGAAAAGCTCAGATTCAGGAAGGAAAATAGGAAAGCACTGGTTTGGTAATAGAGTTGTGGATGTGGGGAACAAACTCCCGAGTACAGTTATTCAGGCTAAAAACGTTGTGTATTTTTTAAAAATAGGTTAGATAAATTCGTGGAGTGGGTGTGGTGGGCGTGAGTTGGACCTGACTAGCTTTGTGCTGTGGGTATATATTTTTCATACATATTCTCAGATAAATACTGAGAAGTCAAAGATTCACTGCGTGCTTGTCCAGGGATTAGAAGCAAATTTGAAAAGATTATATGGCTAATTTTTAACAATACCAATTTTTAATTTTGTCCCAATTTAACAGATCAAGACACATTCCATGCGTCAGAGACATTCAGGAAATCAAGCGCAGAGGAATGTTTCGGTACATCAACATTCATCATACAGAAAACCAGTTAAACCTGGACTCAGATCTGTGGCTGTTTGGGTTCCTGTTACATCCTAATAAGCCAGAGCCATTTTGCCTTAGTGTACATAGCCTATAATGCTCTGTGGCAATAAGGTTCACTCTAGAACTCCAGCCAAGGATTGTGATTTCAGAGCAGAGCTTCAATGAAAGTTAAAATGTCATCTTCTTTCTGAGTATAAATTGGATAGAGGACTCGATCTGGTTGAGTTTGTGTTGGAGTGTAGGAACTTTGAAACTTGTTTTAGTTATAATAAGAATGTTATCAACAGAACGGAACCAGGAGGCATTATAGTGAAACACCATAAACGGTTCACTATGACCTCATAGTCTGTCTCAACGAGTGAACAGAATGAGAAATTAGTTACTGCAGTTGAAACAAACCTTTTGTCGGTGCTGGTATCACAAGCCCCCAAACGCAAATATCCAAATTCTCTACATCCGAAACCCAATCTAACTCCAGTATACAGGAAAAGCAATCAGCCATTACCAACGTCATGGACCATCTCGTGTTTGAGCATGGTATCACTGATTGAGAGACAACCTCTGTCATCTGATGGAAGGGTAATTAAATGTCATCAGCTCTGGCGAAGAATGGACCGCAATGAAAACATTAAGGTTACCAAACAACACACATGAAGAACTGGCACCAGCTGGGGAAGCTTTTGTTCTGTGGATATATAGATACGAGAGAGCAAAGTCACTGGATGAACAGCTCCACATTATTTACAGTCGATAAGTCGGTAAAGCATCTTTGTACTCTTTTTTTTTTTTTCCTTTTTTTTTCTTAAGACAGGGTTTTACAAGGTTAGGGTAATGGTTCCTAGCATCAGCACATTTGAAAGCATTTTTATTGTCATGTATTGTTAAATATAGAATCACTGCCACCTACAAGCGTATCAACCAAATTTTATTTATACCACACCTATCATACTGTGCACCTGTGTACTGGCAGTGAAATGCCTTCCTTTGAATGGAGTTGGAGACTGACAGCAACCGGCATAATAATAGCCCCAGTTGCACCAGCCAATGTTTTGAGTATCATTTATGGCTACAAAACCGGATATGGAAGATCTTATGGGAGACAAGGAAGGTTAAACTGCAGTTATGTACACTCACTGTTACGTACTTACATGCTCCTACATCCCAGATGATTCAGATGTATCTGTGGTACTTGAAAATGTAACGGTTCTTAAGTAACCCGTGTAAAGTGTTAGGAAACGCAAACATTATACACTTGACAGGATTGCTCATGAAACTACCTGGCATCATGAGCATTGTTGTTTAAGATTGTGTACAATAAACTCTACTAAACAGCTATCTAGCTAGTATTACCCATAAGTCGAGTTATATACTTTATTATTTTCATGTTTCATGAGAGTAGATTGAATTATGTTTCTTTCCATGAAACATGATTGCCCATGAAACATGACTGTCATGGAAAGAAACATAATTGAGTCTTCTCTCTTGAAACATGAAAAAAATACCGTATATAACTCAAATTATTGATTATACAAGTTCGATAGTTATTTATTAGTCTATTAAAAACAATTTTAAACAACAATTCTATACAAATTCTCAGGATTGCTCATTATGTCAGATGGTTTCATGATGGAATGGTGACGTTCGACCTGTGTCGACCCACCAAAACTTCATACTAAGTCAGTTGTGGCTGTTTATATAACGCGTTTAGCTGTTACTGTACCATACAGTGACAGGCATTAAAGATTACGGGATAACATAGGTAGGAGTTAAAGGGTATTAGTAGAAATTTGGATCGTAGAAATATTATCGGAAAGGCATAGTAGACAATACTTAGGACAAGATACTTCGGAGTTCCCTTGGAAACACTCGAGTACCCCAGAGGAGTACATTTAAACGGACAATGAGCACATTCAATTCCTTTTTATTAATTAAAAAGGTTATACAGAATAATAGCAATCCATATACATATATAGTATCCATTGAGAAAGGTATTTTCTAAAGTCACATGACCTGTTCTAAGCGTCTAAAAAAAGCTTGGGGCTGGCTATTATATCTTCTAATTTCATAATACTTGACCTCTCTAAAAACTCTCCTACCTCATATGGGGAGTAAGGGAGGAAGCACCACTGACCCGCCTTCACCCCACTTCAAGAAGAGGTCAACATTAGCCATCACTTTTATCAAATAACTCGACCGGGATAACTCCAGATTTGGAAGAAGCACTTTCTAACGCTTCATAAACTATCTTCTCAGCAAACGACTTCTTGCTATCAATCATCACGTTATTGATAAATTTCGCAATCCCTAAGTGACCATATTTTGCATCGTAACGTAGAAGAAAAGCGGTGACGGTTTTCCTCTACGTTGCATACCTCAACCCCTTATTATTTGAGCTTTCTAGA
>NC_069497.1:1548179-1569314 GCF_026875155.1 Cherax quadricarinatus
TATTTTTTTTTTTTCCCTTTTTTTGTTAAAATACTGCCCCTCTGGCTAAAATTTCAGAAACTAAAGTATTATAAACCCATACCAGGGGGGATAGAACCCGCGGTAAAGGGGGTCCAAAACCCCAGACCGTCGCTTTACCACGGGGACCAGCTACCACAAAAAGATTGGGCCACTGGGTATTTTTTGGGTCACAGGGGGTGCCTATACTAATTTCCCTAGGTTAAAAATATCCCCTATTTGGGCAATTTATTTGGCTAGCTGGTCAGGGGCTAACGCGGGGTCGGGGTTTTTAGACCTCTGCCCGGGGGTTCAAATCCCGCCCGTGGTAGGGTTTTTTTGCAATCGTGTCATTACGATTTCGTGAGCCCATAAAAAAATATGATGTATCCTGTATTTGTTTAATCCAGGCCAGTGAGAGCAAGAACATTATATTCAGTGAAACACATCGTGTACACTTGATGGTCAAATTATAGCAATTTTTAAGAATAAAGAGATTGTTTTTGGTGACTTTAATGTGGCAGACATAAACTGGATCACTGTATCAAGATACCAAGAGGCCGCCAGACTCGTCACAGATTGACGCCAACTTTCTCACTCTGACTGTCCCCTTAACTACTCGTCAGCATACTGGGGCCCAACTTTCCCAGTTAGACCTCTTACCTTAGGTACTTAGGCAGCAATAATTTGAATCATATTTGACAACAGATTGTAAGTATATCAAATCTCCGACGCAGGAGAGAGACTGGAAAACAACGATCACTTCTTCCGAATTAATAATACACAAGACTCTGAAATAATAATAAAAATACATTTGTGGTGGTTTTCAATTACAGATCATCAAACTTTAATGAGATGCAACAAGGTAAGAGTTACGTAAACTGGTTTCATTATTACTAAATGCAGATAATGTACAGGAAATAAGCAGATTCAGAATAAAAATTATCCAATAAAAATTCCCCTGGATGACGAGACAAATAGTTGAGATTAGAGGCAAAAACAGTAATGCGTATAAGAATAGAAAGAAATTGGGTAACTTCGATAATAATTCTACTTATATACAGTCACATAGAGAAGCCAATAAAAAATAAAGAATGCTAAATGGGAAACTTGAATTGTACAGAACACCATAAGTTATCGAAGAGATTTCTTTATAAAGCCGGGAAAGGGAAGGGATGAAAGTTGAGGCAACGTCAGAACACTAAACTTGACAACATGTATTTCATTATGCCTAACTACTGTGGCTGCGTTGAGTGTGTAATAATTTTATTAGACATTCATCACACACCCCAAAGGCATTCCTCTCGACCAGCTAATTTCAGTTCACTCTTGTATTAATTGCCCAGAAACAAACTAACCAATAGCTTGAGAGTCGGTGGTCAGGCATAGTATGTGCTTGACTTGCCTGCTGTGTGGCAGATGCTCACTAAGGCTGCTTCACTAAACTCATAATCTACTCTTTATTGCTGAACTGTAACTTACTGTATGAGCAGCTCTTTATTCTGCCTTATGTTATATTCTTACATGTATTTGCTTGCAAATACTGTATAAGTAGTAAAGGATTATACGAGTAAAGTAAAATCTACTCTATTTTTGTTCATGCCTTCGTTTGTTTATTTTCTGTTTGACTGAGTTTTTATTTAAGACTATGTTGAACAGGTGTTGAATTTGCTACTATCTTCAGTGAAACTACTTTTTTCATTGTAAATAATCACATAAAAATAAACTGAAAGATAAGATCACGACAGATGCACATGGTGTAGGCAGTGAACTTCATGTCTGAATAAATGACTGGGCTCACAGATAAGGGATAAAGTGGCACACAACAGAGAGGTGTCCTAATAGCCATATTGAGAGGAATTTTCACACGGGCTCGGGTTCTTGGCCACTCCTCTTCACATCTCATAAATGACTCAAGGTGCAGCTAGCATAAAAGAAAGAAAAATTTGATGGAATGGCACCAAATTAGGTAAAAACTGTAGCATTTCCAAAGCAAATGACAAATCGAGAGATCTGGAAATTTGGAAGTTTCAGTGCAGCACACTCTAAAACATAAAAACTAAATGTTTGGCAACAAAACTACAAAATAAGTTTGGAGAATAATCATAAGGCAACGACTTCGAGGCAGGGAATATCCAATAGAACGCTTGACTTTGTTAGACAGCATCCTGAATATGACATCCAAGTTTGGTTTCAAAATTTTATATAATATAATATACATGATATGCTGGATAGAGTAGAGAGATCTAACAAACTCTTACCATAATTCAGAAATAACATTATAAAGAAAGTCTCAAAGCCCTTTTCTTTGTTAGGAAATGTAGACTACGAGATCTCTTTCAAGCTTTTAAGACAGTTAATGTCCTGACACACTGAATGAACGCTGATACATGATGCCGTAGTAGTTGATAGAGCCCTCATGGACCTGCATGCTTACTATATATCGATCAAGACTGTTTTTTGCGAATTACTGCATACACAACATTTTCGCTTCCCTTATCGGCAAGGACGGAACGTTGCTGTAGATATATATTATATACATATATATATATAATCATATTTATATATATATATATATAATATATATATATATATTATTTATATATATAGAGAGAGATGAGAGAGAGAGAGAGAGAGAGAGAGAGAGAGAGAGAGAGCGAGAGAGACAGACAGAAAGACAGACAGGACAGAAGACAGACAGACAGACAGACTAGACAGCTTGGGATCCTTAACCTTGTCAAACCCTGTGTATAAAAAAAAAATAAAAAAAAGACAGAAAGACATGACAGACAGGACAGAGACCGACAGAGACAGACAGAGAACATTAAGAACAGAAGAACATAAGAAAAGGAGGAACACTGCAGGAGGCCTGCTGGCCCATAACTAGGCAGGTCTTTACAATTCATCCCACTAACAAAACAATATTGCCAAACCCCAATTTTCAATGCACCCAGAAATAAGCTTGATGTGAAAGTCCCACTCAAATCCAAACCCCTCCCAATCATTGAACTTATCCAACCTAGATTTGAAACTAGATTTGAATGGGGTCCACCTCTGGGGCAAATTTTGGGATCCATATCCTCGGAGGAAGAAGTGGATAAAAAGGCTTAAAGGAAGGATATTTGTATTACTTACTGAAGCCATTTGGAATATTACGTTTCCCTAACACCCTATCTTTTATTCTTTTTACAATAGGTAATTTTATTACATAATATGTTACAAAAGATTTAAGAAATACATTGTTGATATAAAGATGGCGTATACGGCACATGAGGTGTGAGAGATACGTGTCTACTACATATTGTTTCGTGTTTGTCACTGATTATAATGCATAAAATCTCATCTGCTCCTCAGTGATGTGGGCACCCCCCCCCCCCCCCCCCCCCCCCCCGCCCCCCCCCTCCCCCCCCCCCCCCCCCCCCCCCCCCCCCCCCCGCCCAAATTGAGCATGGTATTAACCCTCTGAAAAGCAGCGCTGAGCCACTGGAACAGAAAGCTAGCTGCCCTGGGATCCCTAGTTACCCTGATGAGTCTTTTGCCTAGCTCCTAGCACTCTTTCCCCATGAGCCAAGGGTCTCCGAGCCTGTGTGGGCAAACATATAATGATGGGTAAGTTCTCCGTATTTTCTCGACTTTTGGGACTCCCTGAGGCTGGCAGCCGCTCCTCATTCCTCCCTGGTGTATTGGAGATAGGTATCAGTCAAGGTACAAGCACATGTGTAGTCCCACACCACCTGCTTGCCGTCTGCCCAGGCTTGAAGGGTGATGCCATCTGGAAGCTTTTGGCTGCCATCAGATCTGCACTGTTGGGTGGCTCCCTTACTGTGGGTATCCGGTGTGGATGTGAGGCCTCTTGGATAATATTATTAACTTCATGTTTTGCAGTCTTTCCCTCAGATTTACGCATACAAGACCATGGTGCACGAATCGGACTGCTACTTCACTGTCACAAATACACCTGTATGTATGTATGTACGTATATATATACATGTGTGTGTGTGTGTGTGTGTGTGTGTGTGTGTGTGTGTGTGGTGTGTGTGAGTGTGTGTGTGTGTGTGTGTGTGTGTTGGTGTGTGTGTTTGTGTTATGTGTGTGTGCAACAAGACAAGCCACTGGGGTGAAAATCTATAGTTAAGTATTTTTTCACTTCTCAGTGCATCTCATGAGCTATACAATGTTGGCAACGGTAACAACTGAAGCAGAGGAAGTTTCTCGAGTAAGCGCAGAGCCACAGTCTCTCTCAGAATCATTCTGAGAGAGTGTCATACTGAAGTGATCATTCGGAGAGTGTACTGAGGCTGGTGACACTCCCGCATTGCAGTAGACTGTAAGCCTACTTGCCTTGTTCTCATAGTTCACCCCAGGGGCAAGCTGGGGGGTTTGCCCAGACCTGCTCTATCTTCACTTCTTCGACCAGGCAACTAGAGTCTAACACCTGGCCCTCTCCTCTCTCCTCTGGGCATATCCCATGAGGGCCATGGGCACTAACACACTGCCTGTGTACCCACGAATATCGCAAATAAAGTAGGAAACCTCCGAACGAGTATCATTTGTAGACAGCCCTCGATAACGACATAATTATCCCATTATAATTCGGTGACAAGCGCAGTCGAAGCTTGTATGTGTTTCGCTTGCCAGGAGACGGGAAGGAAGACGACGATGATGTTTCATTCATCTTCCCATAACAAGAAAGCATCCTTCTATCATCTCATCGAATTATCGGAGAAGTCGTGTGTACAAGTCGCTAGCATCCAGACCACAGTACAAGCAGGAACTAGCCGAATATTTGCCGAATTTTCGGAGAAAATATAGGGACAATATAAGCTACTTCACCCCACAGCATCCCATACTGTTTCAAGTCAAGTGTTTAGCGTCACCTGTATGGGTCAGCACAGCCATTTCAGCAAGTCAGAGGTGAGTTTTGTGGTGCTTTCGGCGTCTAGTGTAAGTATTTCTCCCCGTGTTTGTGGGTGGGAGAGCAGGAAGCAGCCGGCTTCCTTGCAACACTCACCCACGCTCCTCGCCACCACACTACCCTATAACACCACGCTACCCGCTCCCTCTCTGCTGTTCTCTGTGAATTCACACTGAATTCACAGAGAACAGCAAAGCTGTGTATCTACACTTGCTGTCTACCATACCTCAGGTAGTCGCCCTGTTTCGATAGATGTGTTGAAAATTGTTTTTAGTAGCACGCATAGCATCTCTGCTCCCTCTCTCAGGGAGAGAGATGCTATGCGTGCTGGAGAGATGTTATCCGACCTCTTCCCCTTTGAGGTATCTATCACGCTTAACAACCTCTTCACTTCTTCCTCGATTGTATGTATTGTGTCTAACACATGATGGTGTACTCCACCTCTCCGTCTTTCTGGAGTCCTTTCTGTCTCCTCTGTGAACACTTCTTTGAATCTTATGTTGGGCTCCTCACATACTTCTCTGTCGTTTCATGTCATCTCCCCTCCTTCCTTCCTCAGTCTGATTACCTGGTCTTTGACTGTTGTTTTCCTCCTGACGTGGCTGTACAACAGTTTCGGGTCAGATTTGACTTTTGCTGCTATGTCATTTTCGTATTGCCACTGGGCCTCCCTTCTTACCCGTGCATATTCGTTTCTCGCTCTACGACTGCTCTCCTTATTCTCCTGGGTTCTTTGCTTTCTATACTTCTTCCATTGTCCAGCACACTTGGTTTTGGCCTCTCTACACCTTTGGGTGAACCAAGGGCTCATCCTGGCATTCTCGTTATTACTGTTATCCTTGTGTACAAACCTCCCCTCAGCTTCCTTGCATATTGTTGTCACATCATCCCATTTACTGACTTGCCTGTCAGCGCCCTGTCCCACTGAACCTCGTGCAGCTAATTCTTCATGCCTGTGTGGTCCCCTCTCTTGAAGTTTGGCTTCATTTGTCCTGCCCTTTCTGCTTCCTTGTCCGCCTGTAACTCTACTATGTATTCGAAGCTCAGAATCACGTGGTCATTGACCCCGAGGGGTCTTTCATATGTGATATCCTCAATATCTGCACTACTTAAGGAGAATAATATGTCCAGTCGTGCTGGATCGTCATGTCCCTTCTCTCTCTGGAAGTGTCCCTTACTTGTTGGTACATGAGATTTTCCAGTACAACCTCCATCATCTTAGCCCCCCACATTTCTGGGCTCCCATTAGCCCTTCTGGCCACTTCAGCCAGTGTGTCACCCATCGTTGTGTTACTCTCATCATACTCTTGCCTCGGCCTCCTGCTGTTCTGTGGTGGTTTATATATCACTGCACTTACCACCTTGAGACCACCAGACTGAAGTGTTCCTATTATGTAGTCTCTTGCTTTTCCTTTGCCTCCTCTCTCCAGCTTATCAAAATCCCATTGGTTTTTGATGAGCAGTGCCACTCCTCCACCCCTTCTGTTCCCTCCGTCTTTCCTCAGGATCTGATATCCTGTTGGAAAGATGGCACCTGTTATCGTTTCTGTGAGCTTGGTTTCGGTGAGAGCTATGATGTCTGATGCCTCTTTGATTCTCACGTGCCACTCCTCCCACTTATTTGTTATTCCATCAGCGTTGGTGTACCATACCCTCAGTTTCCTCTCCAAAACTGTATTCTGGGAGGTATGTGGGGGTAGGGGACATGGCAGTGTGCTGTAAGGTTCTACAGCATACTGTAGGGTGGGGGCTGTAAGTGTGGATTGTGGTTTGTGTTGGTATAGTTCTGGAACTAGTCTGGAACTAGTCTTGTTGCAAACCTTTGCAGAAGGATAATATCCCTTAATTTTAGTCTTAATTGTTGCAGATTTGAAATTTAACAAAACTGTTAAAAAATTGGAATCGTTAGAATCAGATTAATTTCTGGTGAATGACATTTCTGATCGGCTCCAAACTTTAAACGTTAATTTTTTTTTCTTTTTAAGGAAAGCTATCATTTACTTTAAGTTATGTAAGTTTCAGTTTGTCAGTTTTATTAAATAAATTATTACCCATGTAATAAGTAAATAATGCTCCTTATGATAGGCTTGAAACCCTGGGCATCAGTATATATGAATGGTGACTATTTTAGTTTTGATTTTTATATCAGTTTGCCATTTTTTAATAAATTTCATCGTATTCGATTTTCTAATAAAAATAAAAAATAAGTATTCTTTTGTTATTGGATTATAAATAATTTGATCTAAAAGGCAAATAAATCAAGAAAACTTAAACAAAATCGTGCTTAAAGAACTTTTTGAAATTTTCGGAACTCTTCTCAGCATTATTTCTCACTTCTTTCTCCTTAATCATTGTTTATTGCTTTAGAAATATGTTAGTGCACTGTATCTAGGTCATCATTCACAGAACTATTTGCTAGCCTGGGTGTCGTGCACTCTATCTAGGTCATCATTCACAACATTATTTGCAAGCCTGGGTGTAGTGGACTGTATCTAGGTCATTATTCACAGAACTTTTTGCAAGTCTGGGTGTCGTGCACTGTATCTAGGTCATTATTCACAGAACTTTTTGCAAGCCTGGGTGTCGTGCACTGTATCAAGGTCATCATTCACAGCATTATTTGCAAGCTTGGGTGTCGTGTGGACAATGTGACGATGGCCAGTCCAATATTTTATTTCAGTGTGCTGTATGACCTTAGTGAGTTTAGCGCTTAGTTATGATTATAATGATGCTTCAGTGTGATAACTGATGAAAACCATCTATGGACTCCTGGACACATGGACCTTGGGAAGACATAGATGCAATATTACTGAGTGTAAGATAGGAAGTTAGAGGATGGGAAGATTTATATGTAATATTACTGAGTGTAGGGTAGGAAGTGTAGGACTGGAAGTGTTAGGATAGGAAGCAGAGAAGGAGAAATATCTGAGGGGACACATGGACCCGGGGAAGACTTCGATGCAAGATTACCGAGTGTAGGATAGGACGTGGGGAAGGGAGAATAACTGAGATAGAACTTTTATTATCAGCTGTTCTTGGTAAGATCTGTTCTGAACTTACAGTAGATTTGGTGATAGTAGAGACCATGTCAGCACTTTACTGTGTCAATAATGAGGACCTCGGGGAAAATGAGCTTCCTCTGGTTATTGTTGCTAATGATGGAATTTCTACGGGTATAGATTTTCATACCGGTGCTGTATTTGTAATTTAAGTATGAAAGTTGTAGAAGATACTGATTTGTGGACGGGGTGAGTATGTTCCTTTTCATTCGTCATATATTGAAAACCACTGTATTGGCTTCGATATTGTTGCTTGTCATTGTTATATTCTTTGTTGCTTTCTTCAAATCAGGAAATTTTAATATAATAAAAAGTGTGATTTCTGTATTAAATAGATATGAGTAACTTGTTGGAAAAGTTAAATTTATTAGGTCTAAAAAAGTAAAAAGAAAATAACCAGATGAGCTTGATAATGTACTAACTTTCCAACAAATGCAAAAATATGGAACTGTATGAACTGGATCAGTAGTAAATTGCATTATTTTGCTAAGTTTTTGAAGATTGATGTGATATATTTCTGTCAAGGTCTTCACTATATATATTTAATCCAGGTTCGGAGTCGCTTATTGTTTGGGAAGGAATATTAAATCTAATAAAGCCCCTAGTTTCAAAATGAATAAATATCTTGTTTTTGTCCACGATGCTGGATTGATTTGGCTTATTTTCGTTTCCTAAATAATGTGACTGATGATCGTAAGACAAAAGAAATGGCTCAGCCAGCGATACATTTTTTGTCATTGTGATATTTTTGGAAATAAAATAATAACAGCGCGTTAGGAGTCCAAAATTCAGATTGGCAATCATTTAATATTTAATATTAGGACAGATAAAATATTAAGGGACAATGTGAGAGCTGTGTAGCGCTGCAGTTGTGGTGTGTCAAGTCTGTAGCATCAGGATGACGAATGGTTATGAATGTTTTTTCTTATATTCCAGGGAAAAAGCATAATTTACAGGAGGGGAAGACGCGTGTAAAAAGTTTACCTGGTGTGAGGTATCATGTCGTCGATGGTACTCTCTACACTCAAGGAGTTCAGAGTGGTAAACAAGGGAGATCAAAATATAACTCTAGGAAGCTCAAATAATAAGGGGTTGAGGTATGCAACGTAGAGGAAAACCGTCACCGCTTTTCTTCTACGTTACGATGCAAAATATGGTCACTTAGGGATTGCGAAATTTATCAATAACGTGATGATTGATAGCAAGAAGTCGTTCGCTGAGAAGACAATTTATGAAGCGTTACAATGTGTTTCTTCCAAATCTGGAGTTATCCCGGTCGAGTTATTTGATAAAAGTGATGGCTAATGTTGACCTGTTCTTGAAGTGAGGTGAAAGCGGGTCAGTGGTGTTTCCTCCCTTATTCCCCATATGGGGTAGGAGGGTTTTAGAGAGGTCAAGTATTATGAAATTAGAAGATATAATAGCCAGCCCCAAGCTTTTTCTAGACGCTTAGAACAGGTCATGTGACTTGAGAAAATACCTTTCTCATTGGATACTATATATGTATATGGATTGCTATTATTCTGTATAACCTTTTTAATTAATAAAAAAAATTGAATGTGCTCTTTGTCCGTTTAAATGTACTCCTCTGGGGTACTCGAGTGTTCCCAAGGGAACTCCGAAGTATCTTGTCCTAAGTATTGTCTACTATGCCTTTCCGATAATATTTCTACGATCCAAATTTTTACTAATACCCTTTAACTCCTACCTATGTTATCCCGTAATCTTTAATGCCTGTCACTGTATGGTACAGTAACAGCTAAACACGTTATATAAACAGCCACAACTGACTTAGTATGAAGTTTTGGTGGGTCGACACAGGTCGAACGTCACCATTCCATCATGAAACCATCTGACATAATGAGCAATCCTGAGATTTTGTATAGAATTGTTGTTTAAAATTTTTTATAATAGACTACTAAATAGCTATCGAACTTGTATAATCAATAATTTGAGTTATATACTGTAATTTTTTCATGTTTTAAGAGAGAAGATTCAATTATGTTTCTTTCCATGACAGTCATGTTTCATGGGCAATCATGTTTCATGGAAAGAAACATAATTCAATCTTCTCTCATGAAACATGAAAATAATAAAGTATATAACTCGACTTATGGGTAATACTAGCTAGATAGCTGTTTAGTAGAGTCTATTGTACACAATCTTAAACAACAATGCTCATGATGCCAGGTAGTTTCATGAGCAATCCTGTCAAGTGTATAATGTTTGTGTTTCCTAACACTTTACACGGGTTACTTAAGAACCGTTACATTTTCAAGTACCAGAGACACATCTGAATCATCTGGGATGTAGGAGCATGCAAGTACGTAAGAGTGAGTGTACATAACTGAGCAGTTTAACCTTCCTTGTCTCCCATAAGATCTTCCATATCCGGTTTTGTAGCCATAAATGATACGCAACACATTGGCTGGTGCAACTGGGGCTATTATTATGCCGGTTGCTGTCAGTCTCCAACTCCATTCAAAGGAAGGCATTTCATTGCCAGTAAACAGGTGCACAGTATAATAGGTGTGGTATAAATAAAATTTGGTTGATACGCTTGTAGGTGGCAGTGATTCTATATTTAACAATACATGACAATAAAAAATGCTTTCAAATGAGCTGATGCTAGGAACCATTACCCTAACCTTGTAAAACCCTGTCTTAAGAAAAAAAAAAGAAAAAAAAAGTACAAAGTGGCTTTACCGACTTATCGACGGTAAATAATGTGGAGCTGTTCATCCAGTGACTTTGCTCTCTCGTATCTATATATCCACAGAACAAAAGCTTCCCCAGCTGGTGCTATTTCTTCATGTGTATTGTTTGGTAACCTTAATGTTTTCATTGCGGTCCATTCTTCGCCAGAGCTGAGGACATTTAATTACCCTTCCATCAGATGACAGAGGTTGTGTCTCAATCACTGATACCATGCACAAACACGAGATGGTCCATGACTTTTGTAATGGCCGATTGCTTTTCCTGTATACTGTAGAGTTAGATTGGTTTCGGATGTAGAGAATTTGGATATTTGCGTTTGGAGGCTTGTGATACAGCTTGTGATACTCGTTGAGACAGACTATGAGGTCAGAGTGAACCGTTTATGTTGTTTCACTATAATGCTTCCTGGTTCCGTTCTGTTGATAACATTCTAATTATAACTAAAACAAGTTTCAAAGCTCCTACACTCCAACACAAACTCAACCAGATCGAGTCCTCTATCCAATTTATACTCAGAAAGAAGATGACATTTTAACTTTCATTGAAGCTCTGCTCTGCAAATCACCAATCCTTGGCTGGAGTTCTAGAGTGAAGTTTATTGCCACAGAGCAATAGAGGCCATGTACACTAAAGCAAAATGGCTCTGGCTTGTCAGAATGTAACAGGGATCCAACAGCCACAGATTTGAGACCAGGTTTAACTGGTTTTCTGTATTGATGAATGTTGATGTACCGAAACATTCCTCCGCACTGATTTCCTGGAATGTCTCTGACGCAATAATTTTTTCTATGACAATGTCTTGATGAGCGACACATGGAATGTGTCATGGTCTGTTACCGGACACATTAAAATTGGTATTGTTAAAAATTAGCCATGTGAATCTTTTCAAATTTGCTTCTAATCCCTGGACAAGCACAGTAGTGAATCTCTGACATTCTCAGTATTTATCTGAGAACATATAAATATATACCCAGCAGCATAAGCTAGTCAGGTCCAACTCACACCCACCCACACCCACTCATGTATTTATCTAACCCATTTTTAAAACTACACAACGTTTTAGCCTGAATAACTGTACTCGGGAGTTTGTTCCACTCATCCACAACTCTATTACCAAACCAGTGCTTTCCTATATCCTTCCTGAATCTGAATTTTTCCAACTTGAAACCATTGCTGCGAGTCGTGTTTTGGCTGGAAATTTTCAGCACGCTATTTACATCCCCTTTATTTATTCCTGTTTTCCATTTATACACATCGATCATATTCCCCCTAATTCTACGCCTTTCGAGAGAGGGCAGATTCAGGGCCGTCAGTCTATCCTCATAGGGAAGATTTCTGATACATGGGATCATCTTTGTCACCCTCCTTTGTACGTTTTCCAGAGCATTTATATCCATTCTGTAATACGGTGACCAGAACTGAGCAGCATAGTCTAAATGAGGCCTAACCAAAGATATATAGAGTTGAAGAACAACCTGAGGACTTCTATTATTTATACTTCTAGATATGAAGCCAAGAATTCTGTTAGCTTTATTGTGAACACTAATGCACTGTTGTCTTGGTTTTAGATTACTGCTAGCCAGAACTCCTAAATCCTTTTCGCAATCAGTAATATCTTAGGATCTACACTATTTAGTTTATATATGGCATGGTTATTTAATTGTCCAACATTTAGAACTTTGCATTTGTCAATATTAAACTGCATCTGCAATTTCGACCATTGCATCAGTCTATTCAAATCATCCTGGAGTGCTCTAGTGTCCTCATTAGAATGAACTGGACGGCCTATTTTGGTGTCATCAGCATATTTGCTTATGTCGCTATTTATTCCCTCATCTATGTCGTTTATGTAAATTGTGAACAACAACGGGCCCAACACTGATCCCTGAGGAACACCGCTTGTGACGTGCCCCCATTCCGATTTCTCCCCATTTATGCAAACTCTCTGCTGTCTATTTGTCAGCCATGCCTCTACCCAGGAAAAAGATTCTCCTCCTATTCCCTGTGCCTTAAGTTTCCTCAATAGCTTCTGGTGTGAAACTCTATCGAAAGCCTTACTGAAGTCCAAGTACACAATATCATATTCATTACCATGATCTACCTCCTCAAACACCTTAGTGAAAAAAGTTAGTAAATTCGTAAGACAGGAACGCCCTTTGTAAAACCGTGTTGAGATTCATTAATCAATCTGTGCCTGTCAAGATGGCTACGAATTGCTTCGGCAATTATTGATTCCATAAATTTTCCCATAATGGAGGTAAGGCTTATTGGTCTATAGTTCGAAGCCATGGACCTGTCACCTGCCTTGTAAATAGGTATTACATTTGCCATCTTCCACTTATCAGGCACTATGCCAGTTTGTAGTGATATGATAAAAAGGTTAGCCAAAGGTATGCTAAGTTCCTCTTTACATTCCTTTAACACTCTTGCAAACAGTTCATCAGGGCCTGGGGATTTGTTAGGTTTTAGTTTTTCTATTTGTCTGAGGACCATGTCACTAGTTACCGCAATCGTACATAGTTTATTATCATCCTGTTCTACATAATCTATTGTTTCAGGAATATCGCTAGTATTTTCCTGGGTGAAAACTAGAGGAAGTAGGTATTGAGAATTTCACACATATCCTTATCACTGTCAGTGATCCGACCAGAGTTACTCTTAAGTGGGCCATTCTTGTCTCTAATCTTACTTCTGTATACCTGAAAGAACCCTTTTGGGTTAGTCTTTGAATCCCTTGCGACCTTAGCCTCATAATCCCTTTTTGCTTTTCTTATTCCTTCCTTTATTTCTCTGTTTAATTGAATATATTGATTTCTTAACTGCCCATCCCCTCTTTTGATACGTCTATATATGCCTCTCTTTTGACCAATGAGATGTTTTAATCTATTTTTCATCCATTTGGGATCATTTTTGTTAGATCTAATTTCCCTACTCGGAAAAAAAGTTGTCTGGGCAGCTAGAACTATGCTCTGAAAAACGTCATATTAGCAACCAAGATCACCTACCAGACCCATAGTCAGGACATCAAGTTTAGCCCACCCAGGTATTTTTTCAGTCCCATGAAGTCGGCCAAGCGAAAATCTGGGACAGAGATTTGATTGCAGTTATCTGGGTAATTCCATGATATATTGAAACTAAGTGAATTTGTGATCACTTTCCCCAAGCCATCATTAAGCCTCAAGATTATTAATTAGTGAACCTTTGTTGCAAAACAAGCAAGTAGTTGTTTCCTCTAGTGGTTCTGCAAAATGTTCTAACAGCATCCTGAACGATCAGAAAGTCACTAGACTAAGATTTCCTTCTATGTCCATCAATTTGTCTAAAGTAAAATCTCCCATTATCACAGACATGTTTATCTAGATGCGTATGAATTTCGGCCACTATAACAGCTTACTGCCCTCACCTAATCAACGTGGGGGGCCTTAAATCACACCCAAATAATTTGTCAGGTCCTCGAGTAAAACTAGTACCAAGATATGTGTTCCGTTTCTATCTTATATAGTTCTAAGACACAATTTAAATTCTCTGACATTACATCCCACACACCACCTCCAGTTGATCCTCATCATGTGGAATAGTTTATAACCTGTCTTTGCTTCGAAGGCATTTTCATATCTGTTCAGGATCACAGGTCTCTGTCATACCATAATATCTATATTACCTACCTTGCATGTATCTTAGCTCATTTCATATCTTAGATCCTACTGATTTGTCATAGTAAACCTTAAGGGGCTAGTCACTCGTCCTCTGCTATCCTCTTGTTTGTTGCATCAATTGACTTGCCCATTAAGTAACTTATTTGAATAACCTGCTGTTTTTACCCAAAGCTGCAGCCTGATTGTTTCACTAATACACCCATACTCTATATCTATCAGTTTAAGAAACAACAAAATTTGTGTATGTATAATCGCAAACATCATTGTCGAACCTAACGAGAAAAAAATATATTTCATTGTGATTGTTTATTATTAATTTATGGTAAACTTATTTCTAAAATATTTTACTGGATGAGACAAATTGCGCTTGTTATAATAAGTATAGGTAAGTTTTCTAAGGTTCTTTTGTACAAAATTATTTATTTTTAACTTAAATAAATGGAAGAAAAATTGGCGTTAAAAACTTTTGGGAAAAGGGTTAAATTTTTTAAAAAATTAGTAATTCCCAATTGCTATTGGAAAACAAAAAAAAAAACCAAAAACCAAAAAAACAAAAACCCAAAAACACCACCACACACTTAAAGTTGGGGGGAAGGGCGTTTTTCGCAGACGGATTTTAAAGTCTGGGGGCCAGGACTACAAACCTCATAAAGGGAAAAAACTTGGGGTGAGTATAACACCAGGCAATCTCCAAAGCGCACATCAACCAAATAACTGCTGCGCATAGGGGCGCCTGAAAACCCTAAAAAAACAGCATTCCGACATTTTAATAAGGAATCATTCGGACCCGAAACCCCGTGTCGTTAGGCCCATTTTTGGATTGCGGCACCAGTTTGGAACCCACCTACCAAGCACAAAAAGAAACTAAGAAAGTGCAAAGGTTTCAACAAGACTAGTCCCAGACAAGGGGTATGCCTACGAGGGGGTTAAGGGAAATCAACCTGACGACACTGAGGACGGGAGAGTTTAGGGGGGAAATGATAAGACAAAAATACTGGGGGAATTTGACAAAGGGGGACAAGACAGGTTTTCCCAGAGATTGGACACAGAAACAAGGGGACACTTTGGAAAGTTGAAGACAAATGAATACAGGGGGTTAGGAATATTTTTTCAGCCACAAGTATCATAAATGGAATAGTTTGGGAAGGGTGTGGAGGGAGGATCCATACAAGCTTTTTGCGAGGTTTGATAAAATCACGGTCAGGGAGAGTGACCTAGTAGCGATCAGTGAAGGGCGGGGCCCGAGCTCGGACTCGACCCCCGCAACCCCAACTAGTAGCAACCCAAAAAAAACCATAAAAAAAATTATATATATATATTATTATAATATATATATATATAATATATATTTATATTTTATATATTTATATGCAAAAAAACCATCTGAAGAATAGAGAAAAATTTCCAAGCGCTTTCGTGACTATCACATTTTCAAGGAAAATATGATAATGTGAGTATCAGAAAGCGCTTGGCATTTCTCTATTTTTTCAGGTGGTTTTTTGCTATTCTGAAAACAACCCGTTTTTCTGTGATCTTTTGCATATATAATATATATTTAATATTATATATATATATTTTATATATATAAAATATATTTTTATATATATAAAAATTTTTATATATTATTGCCATGCTTCATGGCAAAAGTGTGGCGATTAGCTGGGGGTTTTCAATTATAACCCTATCAAGGAGCTGGCCGGTCAAAAGAACGGAGCAGTGGAATATTCGGGAAAATTAGTGCAGCGAGAAGACATTTCGTACACCTTTTCAAAGTAAAAAGTGGAAGTGGGTGCAGTTTTTTGAAGTTGGCGAGTGGTGGTGTGAGGAAGACGGCCGGGGGTGGGGGAGAAAAAGGCCTACACTGGTGTCAGTACCGCACCTTGCTCATGCTTCCATTAAATTAGAAATGATTACGGTTGATGTTGGAATAATTAGAGGAACATTTTATGGGAAAAAAAATGTGGGATTAATGTTAACGAGGGGGTGCCAGTCAGTGCCCCCTCCCCCACGCCAGGGGTAAGGGGGGGGAAAAGGCTGGTGTGTAGGTGGTGAGGGTCACATGGGGGCAGCAGTGCCCATCCCCCTTCGATCATGATGTACATGGGAAACAAATAATGGGATGTGTATTGTAAGGCTGTGTGAACAATATATAGTGTGCAAGTTCATATGTATTGTACTCCCCTCACCCCCTCTCCCGGGGCTACCCCCACCCAACAACCTGTGCCTCCCCCACCCACCCACCACAAGAGCCTCCCCACCCACTACCAGAGTCTCCCCACCCACTACCAGAGCTCTCCCCAACCCACTACCAGAGCCTCCATCCACCCACTACTACAGTCTCACTCACCCCCCCACACTTCAGAGCCTCCCCCACCCACTCCAGAGCCTCCCCCCCACTGCCAGAGCCTCCCCCACCTACTACCAGAGCCTCACTATCAGAGCCTCCCCCACACACTATCAGAGCCTCCCCCACCCACTACCAGAGTCTCCCCCACCAACTATATATAGTGTGCAAGTTCATGTGTATTGTACTCCCTTCGTTCCCATCTGGGTCTGCTGGGGTTACACTGGAATAACGCCACAGGACTTAAAGGAAATGGTTAATCCAGTTACTGGGGAGATTGCAGAGACACTGCTTTCAGAGATCACAAGGTTCGTCAACAGTTCTTTTTTGGTGCAACAATTTGTGCACTTAAAAAGAAGGATGGAGGAATTAGGCCTATTGCAGTAGGCAACACTTTTCGCCGCCTCGTTTCCAAAGCTGCTGTCCAAAGCATTCGCACAGAGGCAGCCATTGTGCTTCAACCAAACCAGCTTGGTTTTGGGGTCTCTCAAGGAAGTGAAGCAGTGGTTCATGCAACAAGGGCGTATATCAACAACCGGCCTGAGGACAATGCAGTGGTAAAATTAGACTTCAAGAATGCATTTAATCTCCTGAAAAGATATGTGGTACAAGAACATTTCCCTGGTCTCTCACCCTTTGTTTCAGCTGGAAATAGCAAGGAATCAGTGTTCCTGTTTGGAGAGCATGAAATCACATCATTAGAGGGTGTCCAGCAAGGGGATCCTCTTGCACCATTTCTCTTCTGTATAGCAGTTAGGGAAATCACAGTCAGACTGACTAGTGAGCTAAACATCTGGTTCCTGGATGATGGCACAATAGCAGGTACAAAGGAGTCCCTCTTAGGTGAACTTACACAAGTGATGACACGGGACAGGAAATGGGTCTCATCCTGAATCCATCCAAATGTGAAATAATTTCAGTCAACAAGTGATAAATGCAATGAGATCCAAACTACCAGGAGCATCAGTCATTGCCCCTACAAATAGCGTCTTGCTTGGAGCACCTCTGGGAAGCGATGCCATTGACACAATCCTCAGGAAGAAATTAGAAGAACTGAGGAGAATGGAACAATAAATAGGTAATCTTGACACCCACGATGCCTTGTACCTCCTCACAAAGTGCTTGAGTCTGCCCAGGTTGACATATTTCCTAAGATGTGCACCTTCAAATGATAACCCTATGCTGCACGAACATAACAGCATCCTGAGGAGGATTTTTACAAAAGTACTTAACCTTACTCTAGAAGATGGGCAGTGGAACCAAGCTACACTTCCAGTCAGACTAGGAGGTACTGGTGTCCGCAAGTCATTACAGATTGCGCTACCTGCTTTTCTGCCCTCATGCATTGCATCCAGAGGGCTTATAGCAGCAATTCTCCCTGAACATCTTAGGGACAAGATTGGAGTCGAGGACCAAAAGTTCATTGATGGAGTCATGATCTGGGATAATCTAATAGGCTCTGAAACCAGACCTGCTCCCCCAACAACTGCAAACAGTCGCACTGGGATGGCCCGATAGTGGAGAAAATAGCCTCAACAAAGCTTCAGAGTGTGTCAGGGAAGGATAGAGCCCACCTTCTGGCAGTGAGAGCTCCTCATGTAGGGGACTTTTTGTTGGCTGTTCCCAACTCCAGCCTTGGCACACGGCTCGACCCACACACCATCCACATTGATGTTGCCCTTCGACTTGCCGCCCCTATTCTCGCCGAACACAGGTGTATTTGTGGCAGTGAAGCAGCAGACCGATTCGGGTACCATGGTCTTGTGTGCCGTAAATCCGAGGGAAAGATTGCAAGACATGAGGAGGTTAATAACATTATCAAGAAGAGCCTCACAACAGCCGGATGTCCAGCAGTAAGGGAGCCACCCCAACTATGCAGATCTGGACAGATGATAAGCAGGTGGTGTGGGACTACACATGTGCATCTACCTTGGCTGATACCTATCTCCAATACACCAGGGAGGAAGGAGGGGCAGCTGCCAGCTTCAGGGAGTCACAAAAGTCTAGAAAATATGGAGAACTTGCCCATCATTATATGTTTGTTCCCATAGGCTCAGAGTCCCTTGGCTCATGGGGAAAGAGTGCATTTAAATTCCTTAAGGAGCGAGACAAAAGACTCATCAGGGTAAATAGGGATCCCAGGGCAGCTAGTTTTCTCTTCCAGCGACTCAGTGCTGCTGTTCAGAGGGGTAATGCCTGCTGTATTTTGGGCACGCGCCCCATTTCTGAAGAGCTGGATGAGATTTTCGCATTACAATCAGTGACAAACATGTAACAATATGTACTAGAAATTTATCTCTCACCTCATGTACTGTATATGGCATCTTTATATCACCACTGTATCTCTTAAACCTTTTTGTACCATATTATGTAATAAAATATACCTATTGGTAAAAAAGAATGAAAAGATGGGGTGGTAGGGGATGTGGAATATTCAAACGGCTTCAGGAAGAAATCCAAATATTCATCCTTTAAGCCTTTTTATCCACTTCTCCGAGGCTATGGGTCCCACAATTTACACCAGAGGTGGACCCCATCCTATATTATATATAATAATATATATATATATATATAATATATATATATATATATATATATATATATATATATATATATATATATATATATATATACAATTTTTATTATCACACTGGCCGATTCCCACCAAGGCAGGGTGGCCCGAAAAAGAAAAACTTTCACCATCATTCACTCCATCACTGTCTTGCCAGAAGGGTGCTTTACACTACAGTTTTTAAACTGCAACATTAACACCCCTCCTTCAGAGTGCAGGCACTGTACTTCCCATCTCCAGGACTCAAGTCCGGCCTGCCGGTTTCCCTGAATCCCTTCATAAATGTTACTTTGCTCACACTCCAACAGCACGTCAAGTATTAAAAACCATTTGTCTCCATTCACTCCTTCAAACACGCTCACGCATGCCTGCTGGAAGTCCAAGCCCCTCGCACACAAAACCTCCTTTATTCCCTCCCTCCAACCTTTCCTAGGCCGACCCCTACGCCGCCTTCCTTCCACTACAGACTGATACACTCTTGAAGTCATTCTGTTTCGCTCCATTCTCTCTACATGTCCGAACCACCTCAACAACCCTTCCTCAGCCCTCTGGACAACAGTTTTGGTAATCCCGCACCTCCTCCTAACTTCCAAACTACGAATTCCCTGCATTATATTCACACCACACATTGCCCTCAGACATGACATCTCCACTGCCTCCAGCCTTCTCCTCGCTGCAACATTCATCACCCACGCTTCACACCCATATAAGAGCGTTGGTAAAACTATACTCTCATACATTCCCCTCTTTGCCTCCAAGGACAAAGTTCTTTGTCTCCACAGACTCCTAAGTGCACCACTCACTCTTTTTCCCTCATCAATTCTATGATTCACCTCATCTTTCATAGACCCATCCGCTGACACGTCCACTCCCAAATATCTGAATACGTTCACCTCCTCCATACTCTCTCCCTCCAATCTGATATCCAATCTTTCATCACCTAATCTTTTTGTTATCCTCATAACCTTACTCTTTCCTGTATTCACCTTTAATTTTCTTCTTTTGCACACCCTACCAAATTCATCCACCAATCTCTGAAACTTCACTTCAGAATCTCCCAAGAGCACAGTGTCATCAGCAAAGAGCAGCTGTGACAACTCCCACTTTGTGTGTGATTCTTTATCTTTTAACTCCACGCCTCTTGCCAAGACCCTCGCATTTACTTCTCTTACAACCCCATCTATAAATATATTAAACAACCATGGTGACATCACACATTCTTGTCTAAGGCCTACTTTTACTGGGAAAAAAATTCCCTCTTTCCTACATACTCTAACTTGAGCTTCACTATCCTCGTAAAAACTCTTCACTGCTTTCAGTAACCTACCTCCTACACTTGCAACATCTGCCACATTGCCCCCCTATCCACCCTGTCATACGCCTTTTCCAAATCCATAAATGCCACAAAGACCTCTTTAGCCTTATCCAAATACTGTTCACTTACATGTTTCACTGTAAACACCTGGTCCACACACCCCCTACCTTTCCTAAAGCCTCCTTGTTCATCTGCTATCCTATTCTCCGTCTTACTCTTAATTCTTTCAATTATAACTCTACCATACACTTTACCAGGTATACTCAACAGACTTATCCCCCTATAATTTTTGCACTCTCTTTTATCCCCTTTGCCTTTATACAAAGGAACTATGCATGCTCTCCGCCAATCCCTAGGTACCTTACCCTCTTCCATACATTTATTAAATAATTGCACCAACCACTCCAAAACTATATCCCCACCTGCTTTTAGCATTTCTATCTTTATCCCATCAATACCGGCTGCCTTACCCCCTTTCATTTTACCTACTGCCTCACGAACTTCCCCCACACTCACAACTGGCTCTTCCTCACTCTACAAGATGTTATTCCTCCTTGCC
>NC_069497.1:1569814-1645313 GCF_026875155.1 Cherax quadricarinatus
CGGGAAAGGGAAAACACCTTGGGGGAATTGGGAAGGGAAAAGGGGGGAATATCTGAGGGGGGACTCCCGGAAATAAGAGATACTCTTTTTTTAGGCAACCCTGGAAAGTGGGGAAGGGAGAACATCTGACTGGACACGGATGAACTCCCGAACACATGGACCTGGGAAAGGCGAGAGAACCTTGGGGAAGTGGGGAAGGGGGGGGGGGGGAATATCCGAGGCGGACTCCTGGGAAAGAAGGAGATACTAGTTGCTAAGGCAGACCCTGGGAAAGTGGGGAAGGGAGAACATCTGACTGGACACGAATGGACTCCCGGACACATGGACCTGGGGGGGAATATCTGAGGCGGACTCCCGGGAAAGAAGGAGATACTGGTTGCTAAGGCAGACCCTGGGAAAGTGGGGAAGGGAGAACATCTGACTGGACACGGATGGACTCCCGGACACATGGACCTGGGAAAGGCGAGAGCACCTTGGGGAAGTGGGGAAGGGAAAAAGGGGGGGAATATTTGAGGCGGGGGCAAGGGAGACCCCGGAAAGTGGGGAAGGGAGAATATATACTGGACACGATGGGCTCCAGGACAAAATGGACCTGGGAAAGGCGAAGCTCCTTGGGGGAAATGGGGGAAGGAAGGGGGGGGGAAAATTTTGGGGGGGATTCCTGGAAAAAAAGGGATACTGGTTGCTAAGGCAAACTCTGGGGGAAAATGGGGGAAGGAGAAAATCTGAAAGGGGGCAGGATGGACTCCCGGGCACTGGACCTGGGAAAAGGGGAGAGCACCTTCGGGGAAATGGGGAAGGGAAGGGGGGGGGGGAAAATCTGGGGCGGACTCCTGGAAAGAAGGAGTTACTAGTTCTAAGGCAGCCCCCGGAAAGTGGGGAAGGGAGAACATTGAGGGGACAGGATGGTCCCCCAGAACAGGACCTGGGAAAAGGCGAGAGCTCCTTGGGGAAAGTGGGGAAGGGAAGGGGGGGAAATCTGGGGCGGATCCTGGGGAAAAAAAGGAGATATGGTTTCTAAGGCAGACCCTGGGGAAAATGGGGGGGGAGAACATTGGGGACACGGATGGACTCCCGGACACATGGACCTGGGAAAGGCAAGCACCTTTGGGGGAAGGGGGGAAAGGGGAAGGGGGGGGGGAAACGGGGCGGGTTCCTGGGAAAGAAGGAGATATGGTTGCTAAAGGGAACCCGGGAAAGTGGGGGAAGGGGCAACATCTGAGGGGGCCGGAGGACTCCCCGGGCACAGGACCTGGAAAGGCAGAGCTCCTTGGGGAAATGGGGAAGGGAAGGGGGGGGAATATCTGAGGCATCCTGGGGGAAAAAAGGAGATACGGTTGCTAAGGAGATCCTGGGGAAAATGGGGGGAAAGGGAGAACATCAAGGGGGCACGGGTGGACTCCCGGCACAGGGCCTGGGGAAAAGGGGAGAGCACCTTGGGAAGTGGGGAAGGGGGAAGGGGGGGGGGAATACTGGGCGGACTCCGGGGAAAGAAGGAGTACTGGTTTTCAAGGGAGACCCTGGGAAAGTGGGGGAAGGGAGAACATCGATGGACCGGTGGACCCCGGGCACATGGACCTGGGGGGAATATCTGAGGCGGACTCCCGGGAAAGAAAGGGGAAAATGGTTGCAAGGCAGACCCCGGGGAAAATGGGGAAGGGGAAAAAAATCTGACTGGGCACGGATGGACTCCAGAACACCTGGGCCTGGGAAATGCGAGGCACCTTGGGGGAAGTGGGGGGAAAGGGGAAAAGGGGGGAATATCTGAGGGGGCTCCGGGGAAAAAAGGGGGATAGGTTCTAAGGCAGACCCTGGAAAGTGGGGAAGGGAGAACATCTGATCACACGGATGGGCTGCAGGAACCTGGGCCTGGAAAGGCGAGGCCCTTGGTTAAGTGGGGAAGGGAAGGGGGGGGATTCTGAGGCGGACCCTGGGGAAAAAAGGAGATACTGGTTGCTAAGGCAGACCCTGGGGAAAATGGGGAAGGGGGAAACACTGAGGGGGCACGGATGGGGCTCCCGGGGCACATGGGCCTGGAAAGGGGAGAGCACCTTGGGGAAATGGGGGGGGAAGGGGGGGAAAAACTGAGGCGGGCTCCGGGGGAAAAAAGGAGATACTTGTTTCTAAGGGCCAGCCCCGGAAAGTGGGGAAGGGAGAAAATCGCTGGACACGGATGGACTCCCGGCACAAAAGGGCCGGGGAAAAGCGAGAGAAAACCCGGGGGAAATGGGGGGGAAGAGGGGGGAAAACTGAGGGGGACTCCCGGGGAAAAAAGGAGATACTGGTTCAAGGGAGACCCTTGGGGAAAATGGGGGAAGGGAAAACATCTGACTGGACACGGATGGGCCCAGGCACCGGACCTGGGAAAGGGAGAGCACCCTTGGGGAAGTGGGGGAAAGGGGGAAAGGGGGGGGGGAATATTGAGGCCGATCCGGGAAAAGGGGATACGGGTTTTAAGGGCAACCCTGGGAATGTTGGGAAGGGAGAACATCTGCTGACACGGAAAAACCCCGGGAAAATGGACCTGGGAAAGGCGAGAGACCTTGCGGAAGTGGGAAAGGGGGGGGGGGTATTTGACGACTCCTGGGAAAAAGGGGAAAACTATTGCTAAGCAGACCCTGGGGGAAATGGGGGAAGGGAGAACATCTGAGGGGGGCCCGGGTGGTCCCAGGAAAATGGACCCGGAAAGGGAGAGCTCTTGGGGGAAATGGGAAAGGGGGGGGGGGGGGGAAAACCAGGGGGGCTCCCGGGGAAAAAAGGAGATACTGGTTCTAAGGCAGACCAGGGGAAAATGGGGAAGGGAGAACATCTGAGGGGGCACGGATGGGCTCCCGGACACATGGATCTGGGAAAGGCGAGAGCACCTTGGGGGAATGGGGAAGGGGAAAGGGGGGGATATCTGAGGTGGGCTCCTGGGGAAAAAAGGAGATACGGGGTTTCTAAGGGAGTCCCGGGGGAAAATGGGAAGGGAGAACATCTGGGGGGCACGGATGGGCTCCCGGCACTGGGAAATGGGAAAGGCGAGAGCACCTGGGGAAGTGGGGGAAGGGGAAAGGGGGGGGGGAAAACTGAGGGGGACTTTCCCGGAAAGAAGGGAACTGGTTGCTAAGGGAGACCCGGGGAAAGGGGGAAGGGAGAACATCGACGGACACGGATGGCCCCGGGCACATGGACCTGGGGGGGGAAAATTGAGGCGGGCTCCCGGGAAAGAAGGAATACTGGTTCTAAGGCAGAATGGGGAAAATGGGGAGGGAAACATCTGACGGACACGGATGGTCCCGGGGCACATGGGGTGGGAAAGGCGAGAGCACCCTTGGGAAGTGGGGGAAGGGAAGGGGGGGGGAAATCTGAAGCAGACCCTGGGAAAAAAAGGGGTACTGGTTGCAAGGAGACCCTGGGAAAGTGGGGAAGGGAGAAATCGACTGGGCACGGAAATCCCGGGAAAATGGGCCTGGGAAAAAGCGAGAGCACCTTGGGGAAAATGGGGGAAGGGAAAAGGGGGGAAATCTGAGGCGGGCTCCGGGAAAAAAGGAGAAATGGGTTTCTAAGGCAACCCTGGAAATTTGGGGGAAGGAGAACATCTACGGACACGGATGGATCCAGACACCGGCCTGGGAAAAGGGGAAGCACCTTGGGTTTAAATGGGGGGGGGAAGGGGGGGGGATATCTGAGGCGGACTCCTGGGGGAAAAAAGGGGATACTGGTTGCAAAGCCAGACCCTGGAAAGTGGGGGAAGGGAGAACACTGATGGGCCGGAGAACCCCGAACACAAGGACCTGGAAAGGCGAGAGAACCTGGGAAGTGGGGGAAGGGGGGGGGGGGGAATATCCGAGGGGGACCCCTGGGGGAAAAAAGGGGAAAACTAGTTGTAAAGGGAGACCCTTGGAAGTGGGGGAAGGAGAACACTACTGGGCACAATGGACTGGACACATGGACCTGGGGGGAATACTGAGGCGGACTCCCGGGGAAAAAAGGAGTAGGTTCTAAGGCAGACCCTGGGAAAGTGGGGGAAAGGGGGAACTTTTGACTGGAACGGATGGACTCCCCGGGAAAATGGACCGGGGGAAAAACGGACACCCCCGGGGAAGTGGGGAAGGGAAAGGGGGGGGAATATCTGGGCGGACTCCTGGGGAAAAAAGGAGTACTGGTTGCTAAGGGGAGACCCCGGGGAAAATGGGGGGAAAGGGGAAACATCTGACTGGGCACGGATGGACTCCAGGGGACCTGGGCCTGGGAAAATCCGAAGGGACATTTGGGTTTAAATGAAAGGGAAGGGGGGGGGGGTATCTGATTCGACTCCTGGGGAAAGAAGGAATACGGTGCAAGGCAGACCCGGAAGTGGGGAAGGGAGAAAATCTGACTGGGCCGGTGGACCCAGAACACCCGGACCTGGGGAAAGGGGGAAACACATTGGGTTTAAATGAGGAAGGAAGGGGGGGGGGAAACTGTTTGGACTCCGGGGAAAAAGGGGATACTGGTTTCAAGGGAGACCCCGGGAAAGTGGGGGAAGGAGAACATCTGACTGGGCACGGATGAACTCCCGGACACATGGACCCGGGAAAGGGGAAGCACCTTGGGAATTTGGGGAAGGGGGGGGGGAAAACCAGGCGGGCCCTGGAAAAAAGGAGAATTTGTAAAGGGAGACCCCGGGAAAGTGGGGAAAGGGGGAACATAAGGGGGCACGGATGGTCTCCGGGCACTTAACCCGGGAAAGCGAGAGCTCCTTGGGGAAAATGGGGAAGGGAAGGGGGGGGAATACGGGGGGGGGGTTCCTGGAAAGAAGGAGATACTGGTTGCTAAGGCAGACCCCCGGGGAAAGGTTGGGAAGGGAGAACAGTGAGGGGACACGGGGGGACTCCCGGGCCTGGACCGGGAAAGGGGAAGCACCTTTGGGGAAATGGGGGAAGGGGAAGGGGGGGGGAAATTGGGGGGATTCCTGGGGGAAAAAGGAGATACTGGTTGCAAGGGAGACCCTGGGGAAAATGGGGAAGGGGGAACATCGGGGACAGGATGCTCCCGGACAAGGCCTGGGGAAACAGAGCACCTTGGGGGAAATGGGAAGGGGAAGGGGGGGGGAATATCTGGGGGGGACCCTGGGGAAAAAGGAAATACTGGTTGCTATTCAGACCTGGGGGAAAATGCGGAAGGGGGAAAAACTGAGGGGACACGGATGGGCTCCCGACACATGGACCTGGGAAAGGCAGAGCTCCTGGGGGTGGGGAAGGAAGGGCGGGGGAAAATCTGGCGGACTCCTGGGAAAGAAAGGATACGGTTGCTAAGGCAGACCTGGGAAAGTGGGGAAGGGGGAACTCTGACTGGACACGGATGAACTCCCGGACACATGGATGGGAAAGGCGAGAGCACCTTGGGGAATGGGAAAGGGGAAGGGGGGGGGGGAAAATTGGGGCAGACTCCTGGGAAAGAAGGGGGAAAAATTTTCTAAGGGGACCCCGGGGAAAGGGGGGGAAAGGGGGAAATCTGGGGGACACGGATGGTCTCCCGGGACATGGACCCGGAAAGGCGAGGGGCTCCCTTGGGGAAGTGGGGAAGGGGGGGGGAATATCCGAGGCGGTCCTGGGAAAAAAAGAGATATGGTTGTAAGGCCCTACCCTGGGAAATGGGGGGGGAGGGGGGGAAAATCTGAGGGGGCAGGATGGCTCCGGAAAAATGGGCCCGGGGGAAAAAAGGGGGCTCCTTGGGGGGGTGGGGAAGGGGGGGGGAATATCCGAGGGGGGACTCCTGGGAAAGAAGGAGATATGGTTTTCTAAGGCAGACCCCCGGGAAAGTGGGGAGGGGGAAAAATTGAGGGGACACGGATGGCCCCGGAACATGGGGCCTGGAAAAACGAGAGCACCTCGGGGAAATGGGGAAAGGGGGGGGGGGGAAATTTTTGGGGCTGATTCCTGGGGAAAGAAAAGGGGATAGGTTGCTAAGGGAGCCCTGGGAAAGTGGGGAAGGGGCAACATCTGAGGGGGGCCGGGAAGGGCTCCCGGACACATGGCCTGGGAAAGGGGAGAGCCATTGGGGGAAATGGGGGAAAGGGAAAGGGGGGGGGAATATCTGGGGGGCTCCCGGGGGTAGAAGGGAAAAATGGTTTCTAAATTTAGACCCCCGGGAAAAGGGGGAAAGGGGAAAATCTGAGGGGCACGGATGGACTCCCGAACACATGGCAGGGAAAGGCGGGGCCCTTGGGGAAGTGGGGAAGGGAAAGGGGGGGGAAATCTGAGGCGGGCTCCTGGGAAAGAAGGAGATACGGGTTTCTAAAGGGAGACCCTGGGAAAGGGGGAAGGGAGCAAACTGAGGGGGCACGGATGGACTCCCCCATAGGACCGGAAAGCAGAGCACCCTTTGGGGAAGTGGGGAAGGGGAAGGGGGGGGAATATCTTGGGCGGTTTGGGGGAAAAAAGGAGATGCTGGTTGCTAAAAGGGAACCCTGGGAAAGGGGGGGGGGCAACATCTGAGGGGCACGGTGGACTCCCCGGGAAAATGGGCCCGGGAAAGGCGAAGCACCTTGGGGGGGTTTGGGGAAAGGGGAAGGGGGGGGGAAAATTTGAGGCGGCCCTGGGAAAAAAAGGAGATACGGGGTTTCAAGGGAGATCCTGGGGAAAATGGGGGAAAGGGGGAAATCAAGGGGACACGTAGGACTCCCGGGAAAGGCCTGGGAAAGGGGAGAGCACCTTGGGGGAAGTGGGGGAAGGGAAAGGGGGGGGGGAAAATTGAGGCGGACTCCCGGGAAAGAAGGAGATACGGTTGCTAAGGGAGACCCTGGGAAAGTGGGGAAGGGGGAAACATCTGATGGACACGGGTGGACTGCAGGGGCACCTGGCCCTGGGAAAAGGGGAGAGACCTTGGGTAAGTGGGGGAAAGGGGGGGGGGGGGGTATTGAGGCTGACTCCTGGGAAAGAAAAGGAGATCTGGGTTTCTAAAGGGAGGGCCCTGGGAAAGGGGGGGAAGGGGGGAACATCTGACTGGACAGGATGAACCCCGGAACATGGGCCCCGGGAAAGGCAGAGCACCTTGGGGAAATGGGGAAGGGAAGGGGGGGGGGAAAAATTTTGGGGGGACTCCCGGGAAAGAAAGGGGAACTAGTTGCAAGGCAGACCCGGGAAAGTGGGGAAGGGGGAAATCTGAGGGGACACGGATGGTCTCCAGGACACATGGACCCGGGAAAGGCGAGGTCCTTGTGGAAATGGGGAAGGGGGGGGGGAATATCCGAGGCGACTCCCGGGAAAAAAAGGAGAACTGGTTGTAAGCAGACCCCGGGAAATGGGGAAGGGAGAAATTGGGGGAAAAAGGGTGGGCCCAGGCACATGGACCCGGGAAAGGCGAGGCACCTTAGGAATGGGGGGAAGGGGAAGGGGGGGGGAATTTGGGGTGATTCCGGGAAAAAAAAGGAGATACTGGTTGCTAAGGCAGACCCTGGAAATGGGGAAGGGGGAACACTGAGGGGACACGATGGACTCCCGGGCCATGGACCTGGGAAAGGCGAGGCACCTTGGGGAAGTGGGGAAGGAAGGGGGGGGGAAAATTGGGGCGGGGCTCCTGGGATAGGGAAATACTGGTTGCTAATTCAGGGCCCTGGGGGGGAAGGAGAACTAGGGGACCGGTGGCTCCCCGGGCACATGGCCTGGGAAAGGCGAGAGTCCTGGGGGGTGGGGAAAGGAAGGGGGGGGAATTTTTTTGGGGGACCCTGGAAGAAAAGGGGATACGGGTTGCTAAGGCAGACCCTGGAAATGGGGGGGAAGGGAGAACTTGGGGGACCGGATGGACCCCCGGAACCCTGGACCTGGGAAGGGGCCCAGAGCATTGGGGGGAAATGGGGAAAGGGGAAAGGGGGGGGGGTAATTTAGGCGGACTCCCGGGGGAAAAAAGGAATATGGTTGCTAAGGAGACCCAGGGAAAATGGGGGAAAGGGGGAACATCTGATGGCAGGGTGGATCCCGGCACATGGACCCGGGGGGGAAAATTGAGGCGGCTCCCCAAAAAAGGAAAACTGGTTGCAAAAACAGACCCCGGGAAAAATGGGGAGGGAACACTGCTGGACACGGGTGGACTTCCCGGGAAAATGGCCGGGGGGAGGAGAGAGCTCCTTTGGGGGGAAGTGGGAAAAGGGGGGGAAAAAATCCCCAGGCGGGCTCCTGGGGGAAAAAAGGGAGATCTGGTTGCTAAGGAGACCCCCGGGAAAGTGGGAAGGGGAAAATCTGGGGGTCGGGGGATCCTTGAACATGGGCCTGGGAAAAGGCGAGGCACCTTGGGGGGTGGGGAAGGGAAGGGGGGGGGGGAAATTTTTGGGGTTCCTGGGAAAAGAAGGGGATGTGTTGAAGGCGACCCCGGGAAAGTGGGGAAGGGAGAACTCTGACTGGACACGGATGGATCCGGACACATGGGCCTGGGAAAGGCGAGAGACCTTGGGGAATGGGGAAAGGGAAGGGGGGGGGAAATCTTGGGCGGACTCCGGGAAAGAAGGAAATATGGTTGCTAATTAGACCCCGGGAAATGGGGGAAAGGGAGAACATCTGAGGGGGCACGGATGGACCCGGACACATGGCCTGGGGGAAGGCGAGGCCCTTGGGGAAATGGGGGGAAAGGGGGGGGGGGGGGAATATCTGAGGGGGGACCCCCGGGGAAGAAGGAATACTGGTTGCTAAGCAGACCCTGGGGAAAGTGGGGAAGGGGGGGAAGGGAAGGGCGGGGTATAAACTGAGGCGGACTCCCGGGAAAAAGGAGATAGGGTTGCTAAGGCAGACCCTGGGAAAAATGGGGGAAAAGGGGAAAATTGAGGGGAACGGAGGACCCCGGAGACATGGGCCTGGGAAAGGCAGAGCACCTTGGGGAAGTGGGGAAGGGAAGGGGGGGGGGGAATATCTGGGCGGACTCCCGGGAAAGAAGGAGATATGGTTTTAAGGCAGACCGGGAAAGTGGGAAGGGGGGAAGCATCTGATGGACACGGTGGGCTCCCGGACACTGGACCGGGGGGGTATCTGAGGCGGACCCCGGGAAAGAAGGAGATACGGTTTCTAAGGCCCGACCCTGGGGAAAGTGGGGAAGGGGAAATCTGACTGGACACGGATTGACTCCGGACACATGGCCCCCGGGAAAGGGAGGAGCTCCTTGGGGGAATGGGGAGGGGGGGGGGGAAAAAATCGAGGCGGGGCTCCTGGGAAAGAAAGGGATAGGGTTTCTAAGGCAGACCCCGGGGAAAAATGGGGAAGGGGAACATCTGATGGACACGGATGGACTCCCCGGGCAAATGGACCTGGGAAAATCGAGAGCACCCTTTGGGGAAATGGGGGAAGGGGGAAAAGGGGGGGGGAATAGAGGCGGACTCATAGGAAAAAAGGGGATACTGGTTGCTACGGCAAACCTGGGAAAATGGGGAAGGGGGGAAAATCTGATGGGGCCCCGGATGGCTCCCCGGGGGAACCCGGACTGGGGAAAAAGGGGGGAGCACCTTGGGGAAGTGGGGAAGGGAAGGGGGGGGGAAAATCTGAGGCGGACTCGGGAAAGAAGGAGATACTGGTTGTAAGGGGAGCCCTGTGAAAGTGGGGAAGGGAGAACATTGACTGGACACGGATGAACTCCCGGGGAAAATGGACCTGGAAAGGGGAGAGCACCTTGGGGGAAAATGGGGGAAAGGGGGGGGGGGGAATTTTCCAGGGGACTCCTGGGAAAAAAAGGGATAAAGTTGTAAGGCAGACCCCGGGAAAATGGGGAAGGGAGGGAAATCTGAGGGGGGAAAGGATGGACTCCCGGACACAGGACCTGGAAAGGCGAGAGCACCTTGGGGGGGAAATAGGGGGAAGGGGGGGGGGGGGGGAATATCTGAGGGGGGGACTCCCGGGAAAGAAGGGTACTGGTTGCTAAGGCAGGGCCCCGGGGGAAAAAGGGGAAGGGGGAGAACACTGATGGACACGGATGGACTCCGGGCCATGGGCCCGGTGGGGGGAAAATGTGAGGCGGACTCCCCCGGGAAAGAAAGGAGATATGGGTTTCTAAGGCAGACCCCCGGAAAGTGGGGAAGGGAGAAAATCTGATGGACACGGGTGGACTCCCGGACCAGGACCGGGGAAAAGCGAGAGCACCTTGGGGAAGTGGGGAAGGAAAAAAAGGGGGGGAATATTGAAGCGGACTCCGGGAAAGAAGGAGATACTGGTTTCTAAGGCAGACCCCCGGGAAAAGTGGGGAAGGAAAAAATCGACTGGGGCACGGATGGCTCCCCGGGCTCCCGGACCTGGGAAAGGCGAGAGCTCCTTGGGGGGTGGGGGGGAAGGGAAAGGGGGGGGGGGGAATATCTGAGGCCCACTCCCGGGAAAGAAGGGATATGGGTTGCTAAGGCGACCCGGAAAGTGGGGAAGGGAGAACATTGAGTGGAAGGTGAACTCCCCGGGCACATGGATGGGAAAGGCGAGAGCACCTTGGGGGGGAAATGGGGATGGGGGGGGAAAATTTCCCGGGGGGATCCCGGGAAAAAAGGAGATACTAGTTGCAATTCAGCCCGGGAAAGTGGGGAAGGGAGAACATTGAGGGGCCGGTGGTCTCCAGGACACATGGACCTGGGGAAAAGGCGGGGAGCTCCTTGGGGGAAGTGGGGAAGGGGGGGAAAATCCGAGGCGTGCCCTGGGAAAGAAGGAGATACTGGTTGCTAAGGCGACCCCCGGGAAAGTGGGGAAGGGGAAAAATCTAGGGGCACGGATGGGCCCTGGACACTGGGCCTGGGGAAAAGGGGAGAGCACCTTGGGGAATGGGGATGGGGGCGGAAAATCCCAGGCGAACTCCTGGGGAAAAAAGAAAATATGGGTTTCTAAGGCAGACCCTGGGAAAGTGGGGAAAGGAGAAAAATCTGCTGGAAAACGGATGAACTCCAGGACCAGGACCTGGGAAAACCGGAGCACCTTTGGGAAGTGGGGGAAAGGGAAGGGGGGGGGGAAAATCTGGGGGGGATTCCCGGGAAAGAAGGAGACACTGGTTGCTAAAGGGGGAAAACCCGGGGGGAAAATGGGGGGGAGAAAAACGAGGGGACAGGATGGACTCCCGAACACATGGACCTGGGAAAGGGGGAAGGGACCTTGGGGAATGGGGGAAGGGGAAGGGGGGGGGGGGAATATCTGGGGCGGGGTCCTGGAAAGAAAAGGAAAAACTGGGTTGCAATTCAGACCTGGGGAAAAAGTGGGGAAGGGGAACATCTGAGGGGGGGCACGGATGGACTCCCGGACACAGGACCTGGGAAAGGCGAGGCACCCTTGGGGGGGAAATGGGAAGGGAGGGGGGGGGGGAATATTGGGCGGACCACGGGGAAAAAAAGGAGAACTGGTTGCTAAGGCGACCCCGGGAAAGGGGAAAGGGGAAACATCTGACTGGACACGGGTGGACTCCCGGACACTGGACCCGGGGGGAAATTTTGAGGGGGACTCCCGGGGAAAAAAGGAGATACTGGGTTTCTAATGGGAGACCCCGGGGGAAAGGGGGAAGGGGAAAAAAATTTACTGGACACGGGGGGGACTCCCCAACCATGGACCCCGGGAAAGGCGAGAGACCTTGGGGAAGGGGGGGGGGGGGGGGGGGGGGGGGGGAAAAAATCTGAGGCGGACCCCAGGAAAAGAAAGGGGATACGGGGGCTAAGGGGAGACCCTTGGGGAAGTGGGGGGGGAGAAAAAATCTGATGGACTCGGGTGGTCCCGGACCATGGACCCCGGGAAAGGGGGAGAGCCCTTGGGGAAGTGGGGAAGGGAAGGGGGGGAATATTGTGGCGGACTCTAGGAAAGAAGGGATACTGGTTTTCTAAAGGGAGCCTGGGAAAGTGGGGAAGGGGGAGAACATATGATGGACAGGATAACCCCGGACACAGGACCTGGGAAAAAAGGGGAGAGCACCCTTTGGGGAAATGGGGAAGGGGGGGGGGAAAATCGAGGCGGGCTCCCGGGAAAGAAAGGGGATTCTAGTTGCTAAGGGGGACCTGGGAAGTGGGGGGAAGGGGGGAGAACATCTGGGGGAACGGATGGCTCCCCGGGCACATGGACCTGGGAAAGGCGGGAAACCTTGGGGGAAATGGGAAGGGAAGGGGGGGGGGGTAAAAATTTAGGGGGACTCCCCGGAAAAAAAAGGAGGAAATGGTTGTAAGGCAGACCCCGGGAAAGTGGGGGAAGGGGGAGAACATCTGATGGACACGGGTGGACTCCCGGACAAGGACCGGGGGGAAATATCTGAGGCGGGACCCGGGGAAAAAAGGAGATACTGGTTGCTAAGCGACCCGGGAAAGTGGGGAAGGGGAAAAATCTGACTGGACACGGGGACTCCAGGGCCCTGGACCTGGGAAAGGCGAGAGCCCTTGGGAAGTGGGGAAGGGGAAAGGGGGGGGGAATATCTAGGCCGATCCTGGGAAAGAAGGGATACTGGTTGCTAAGGCAGACCCTGGGAAAGTGGGGAAGGGGGAAAACATTGATGGACACGGTGGACTCCAGGACACCTGGACCTGGAAAGGCGGAGCACCTTGGGGGAAATGGGGAAGGAAAGCGGGGGGGGGTATCTGAGGCCGACTCCTGGGGAAAAAAGGAATACTAGTTGCTAAGGCAAACCCGGGGGAAAATGGGGGGAAGGGAGAACATCTGAGGGGACAGGTGGGCCCAGGACAAGGACCTGGGAAGGCGAGAGCTCCTTTGGAAGGGGGGAAGGGGGGGGAATATCCGAGGCGGACTCCTGGGGAAAGAAAGGGGATATGGTGCTAAGGCAGACCCCGGGAAAAGGGGGGGGGGAGAACATTTAGGGGACACGGGGCTCCCGGACACATGGACCCGGGAAGGCGAGGACCTTTGGGGGAAATGGGAAGGGAAAGGGGGGGGAATTTGAGGCGGACTCCGGGGGAAAGAAGGAGATACGGGTTTTAAGGAGACCCCGGGGAAAGTGGGGAAGGGGGAACATCGACTGGCACGGATGGGTCCCCGGATCCGGACGGGGGAAAAGGGGGAGAGCTCCTTGGGGAAGTGGGGAAGGGAAGGGGGGGGGGAATATCTGAGGCCGACTCCCGGGAAAGAAGGAATACTGGTTTTTAAGGCAGGACCCCCGGGAAAATGGGGAAGGGAGAAAAAATCTGAGGGACCGGATGAACCCCGGAACATGGACCTGGGGAAAGGCGAGAGCACCTTGGGGAAGTGGGGAAGGAAGGGGGTTCCAGGGGGACTCCCTGGAAAAAAGGAGATACTAGTTGCTAAATTTAGACCCGGGAAAAATGGGGAAAAAATCTGGGGGAACCCGGGTGGTCTCAGGACACATGGACCTGGGGGAAAAGGGGAGAGCCCCTTGGGGAAGGGGGGAAAGGGGGGAAAATCCCCAGGGGGGGCTCCTGGGAAAGAAGGGATACTGGTTGTAAGGCAGACCCCGGGAAAATGGGGGGGAAGGGGGGAAAAATCTGAGGGGGGCACGGATGGACCCCTGGACACATGGACCGGGGAAAGGCAAGGGGCCTTGGGGGGAAATGGGGAAGGGGGCGGAATATCCGAGGCGAACCGGGGAAAAAAGGAGATATGGTTGCAAGGCAAAAACCTGGGAAAGTGGGGGGAAGGGGGAACATCTGCTGGGAAAGGTTTAACTCCGGACACATGGACCTGGGAAAGCCGAGAGACCCTTTGGGGAAGGGGGAAAGGGGGGGGGGGGGGAATATCTGGGGGGGGATTCCCGGGAAAAAGGGACACTGGTTTCTAAGGCAACCCTGGGAAAAATGGGGAAGGGGGGAACACTGAGGGGGGCACGGATGGATCCGGACACATGGGCCTGGGGGAAAGGGGGTACCTTTGGGGAGTGGGGAAGGGAAGGGGGGGGGTATTGGGGAGAACCTGGGAAAAAGGAAATATGGTTGCTAATTCAGCCCCGGGAAAATGGGGGAAAGGGGGGGAAAATCTGGGGAAACGGATGGATCCCCGGCACATGGACCGGGGGAAAGGCGAGAGCACCTTGGGGAAATGGGGAGGGGGGGGGGGGATTCTGAGGCGGGCTCGGGAAAGAAAGGGGATATGGTTGTAAGGCGACCCCCGGGAAAAAGGGGAAGGGGAACATTGACTGGGCAGGATGGACTCCGGACACATGGCCTGGGGGGGGTATCTGGGCGGACTAGGGGAAAAAAGGAGATTGGTTTTTCTAAGGCAGCCCTGGGAAAGTGGGGAAGGGAGAACATCTACGGAACGGGGGACTCCCCAACACATGGACCCGGGAAAGGCGAGAGCACCTTGGGGGAAATGGGGGGGGAAGGGGGAGGGGGGAATTTGAGCGGAAAATCCCCAGGGAAAAAAGGGGATATGGTTGCTAAGGCAGACCCGGGAAAGTGGGGGAAAAGGGAGATCATCGACTGGCTCGGATGGACTCCCGGAACATGGACCCGGGGGAAAGCAGAGCACCTTGGGGAAGTGGGGGAAGGGAAGAGGGGGGAATTTTGAGGGGGACTCACAGGAAAAAAGGAGATAGGTTGCTAAGGCAGACCCGGGAAAGTGGGGAAGTGGAAAATATGAATGGACACGGGTAACTCCCGGACACATGGGCCTGGGAAAAGGTGAGAGCACCTTGGGGAAGGGGGAAGGGGGGGGGAATATCCGACGGATCTGGGAAAGAAGGAGATACTGTTGTAAGGCAGACCCTGGGAAAGTGGGGGGGAAAGGGGGAAAAACTGAGGGGGACAGGAGGATCCCGGGGCACATGGACCTGGGAAGGGGAGAGCACCTTGGGGAAGTAGGGGAAGGGAAGGGGGGGGAATTCTGAGGCGGATCCCGGGGAAAAAAGGGGATACTGGTTGCTAAGGCGACCCTGGGAAAGTGGGGAAGGGGGGGAAATCTGACTGGACACGGATGGGTCCCCGGGAAAATGGACCCGGGGGGGGGAAAAATTTTGAGGCGGCTCCCGGGAAAGAAGGAGATACTGGTTGCTAAGGGAACCCTGGGAAAGTGGGGAAGGGGGGAACATCTGACTGGACACGGATGGGCTCCCGGACACATGGGCCGGGGAAAAGCGAGGCCCTTTGGGGGGGTGGGGAAAAAGGGAAAAGGGGGGGAAAATTTGAGGCGGACTCCTGGGAAAGAAGGAATATGGTTCTAAGGCAACCCTGGGGAAAATGGGGAAAGGAAAACATCTGACTGGACAGGATGGCTCCGGACACCCGGACCTGGGAAAGGCGAGAGCACCCTTTGGGGGAAATGGGGAAGGGAATGCGGGGGGGAATATCTGAGGCCCCACTCCTGGGAAAGAAGGACATACTAGTTTCTAAGGGAGACCCTGGGGAAAAAATGGGGGGAAAGGGGAAAAATCAGGGGGCCGGAGGGTTTCCGGACATTGGACCCGGGAAAAAGGGGAGAGTCCTTGGGGAAAGGGGGAAGGGGGGGGGAAAATCGAGGGGAAAATCCGGGAAAGAAGGAAATATGGTTGCTAAGGGAGACCCGGGAAAATGGGGAAGGGGGGGAGAAAATCTGAGGGGCAGGGTGGATCCCCGGGCACATGGACCCGGGAAAAGGGGAACACCTTTGGGGAAAATGGGGGAAGGGGGGGGAATTCGAGGCGAACTCCTGGGGGAAAAAGGAGAACTTGGGGTTTGCTAAGGCAGACCCCGGAAGTGGGGAAGGGGGAGAAATCGAGGGGACACGGAGGACTCCCCGGACACATGGAAAATGGGAAAGGCGAGAGCCCTTGGGGAAAATGGGGAAGGGAAGGGCGGGGATTCTGGGCGGGGCTCCTGGGAAAGAAGGGGGATACGGGTTGCTAAGGGAACCCTGGGGGAAAATGGGGGGAAAGGGAAAAACATTTTGGGCAGGGTGGAATCCCGGGGCACTGGGCCTGGGGAAAGGCGGGGAGCACCTTTTGGAAGTGGGGAAGGGAAGGGGGGGCGAATATCTGAGGCGGACTCCGGGAAAGAAGGAGAATGGTTGCTAAGGCGACCCCGGGAAAGGGGGGAAGGGAAAACATCTGATGGCACGGATGGACTCCCGGCACCTGGACCGGGGGAAAAGGGGAGAGCACCCTTGGTTAAGTGGGGGGAAAGGGAAAAGGGGGGGGTACGAGGCGGACTCCTGGGGAAAGAAAGGGGAACTGGTTGCTAAGGAGACCCCGGGAAAGTGGGAAGGGGGGAAATCTGAGGACCCGGATGAACTCCCGGACACATGGACCTGGGAAAAAAGGGGGAGCACCTTGGGGAAATGGGGATGGGGGGGGGGGGAAAATCCGAGGCGGGCTCCTGGGAAAGAAGGAGTATGGTTGTAAGGCAGACCCTTTTGGGAAAATGGGGAAGGGGGGGAAACTGATGGGGCACGAATGGACTCCCCGGGCACATGGACCTGGGGGGGGGGAAAAAATCGAGGCGGACTCCCGGGAAAGAAGGAGATGTGGTTGCTAAGGCGACCCTGGGGGAAAATGGGGGGGAAAGGGGAAAATTTGATGGGCAGGATGGAAACCCCGGCACATGGGCCTGCGAAAGGGAGACACCCTTTGGGGAAATGGGGAAGGGAAAGGGGGGGGGGGGGGGGGTATCGAGGCGGGACTCCCGGGAAAGAAAGGGGATATGGTTCTAAGGCAGCCCTGGGAAAGTGGGGAAGGGAGAAATTGACTGGGCACGGATGGACCCCGGGGAACCTGGGCCCGGGAAAGGCAAGACCCTTGGTTAAGGGGGGGAAGGGGGGGGGGATACTGAGGTGGACCCCGGGAAAGAAGGAGATACTGGTTGCAAACCCGACCCCGGGGAAAGTGGGGAAGGGGGGGGAACATCTGACGGCAGGATAACTCCCCGGGCACATGGACCAGGGAAAGGCGAGGCTCCTTGGGGAAATGGGGGGAAAGGGAAAGGGGGGGAATACTGAGGCGGACTCCTGGGAAAGAAGGAGAAGGGTTGTAAGAGACCCTGGGAAAGTGGGAAGGGAGAACATCTGAGGGGAACGAGGACTCCCGGACACATGGACCTGGGAAAAGGGGGGGAGCCCCCTTGGAGAAGTGGGGGAAAGGGGAAGGGGGGGGGGGAATATCTGAGGCGGACTCCCGGGGAAAAAAGGAGTACTGGTTTCTAAGGCGCCCCTGGAAAATGGGGAAGGGAGAACATCTGATCATCTGGGGGGACACGATGACTCCCGGACACATGGACCTGGGAAAGGCGAGAGCACCTTGGGGAAGTGGGGAAGGGAAGGGGGGGGAATATCTGGGGCGGACTCCTGGGAAAGAAGGAGATGCTGGTTTTCTAAGGCAGGGCCCTGGGAAAGTGGGGAAGGGGAACATCTGAGGGGAACACGCATGGACTCCGGACACATGGACCTGGGAAAGGCGGAGAGCATGGGGAAGTGGGGGGAAGGGGAAAGGGGGGGGAATATCTGGGCGGGCCCCGGGTAGAAGGAAATTTCTGGTTTCTAAGGAGCCCCCGGGAAAGTGGGAAGGGGGAAAATTGAGGGGGAAAGGAGGACCCCGGGGCACATGGACCGGGAAAGGCAGAGACCTTGGGGAAGTGGGGAAGGTAAGGGCGGAAAATCTGAGGCGGACTCCGGGAAAGAAAGGAGATATGGTTTCTAAGGCAGACCCTGGGAAAGTGGGGGGAAGGGGGAAATTGAGGGGGCCGGATGGCTCCCGGACACATGGACCTGGGGAAAAGGGGAAGCACTTGGGGGAAATGGGGAAGGGGGGGGGGGGGAAAATCTGGGCGGACTCCGGGAAAAAAAGGAGATACTGGTTGCTAAGGGAGACCCTGGGGAAAAGGGGGGAAAGGGGGAACATCTGACTGGACACGGTGAACTCCCGGGAAAAATGGACCCGGGAAAGGGGAGAGCACCCTTTGGGGGAAATGGGGAAGGGAAGGGGGGGGGAATATCTGAGGCGGACTCCTGGGAAAGAAGGAGATACTGGTTGCTAAGGCAGACCCTGGGAAAGTGGGGAAGGGAGAACATCTGAGGGGACACGGATGGACTCCCGGACACTTGGACCTGGGAAAGGCGAGAGCATTGGGGAAGTGGGGAAGGGAAGGGGGGGGGAATATCTGAGACGGACTCCTGAGAAAGAAGGTGTTGAGAAATGGCATTACCAGCTAAGCTTAATTTTAAATTTAAATATAGGGAACACTTAGCTGATAAAAGACAGGAAATCGTCTACACAGCCGCCCCTGCAGACGAGGTCTTGAAAAGCTGTCGAAGGCTGTCAAGAATTATAATTTGTAAGATTATAAATTACCCCATGGGGTGTTATGTCAGCATATTTCATTCACTGATGGCTGACAAATTACATACTTGTTTGGACTCAAAAGTCCGCACCTCACTGCCGACTATAGGTTGATTACAAACTCCTTGCGACTCAAGAACTGTGCAGTCCCCCGTACTATAAGAAATTCGTAACCTACCTTGCTCTTGTAGCGTGAGCTATGGTGTTCTTCACACCTTCGACAGATATCGGTGACTTGATAGAAGCTGAAGTGTCCTTGGATGTCCACGTCTTCCATAGTCTAGGAAAACGCACACTGGTACACTATGTTCCACAAGATTTGTCTTTATTGTTCACAATCTTATCACTAAGGAAGCTGATCACACTTCTCTTAAGTGTTTATTGTGTTTTATGAGACACTTTGTTCACACTAACGCACAGATCAGTGTTCTTTGTTGGTTATCCTGGCGTCAGTGTCACTCTCAGTAGAGTCAAAAGTAATCAGAAGACGCCACAGTGCCCCATGCCGTCACTGCCCCTTGCACAAAAAAAAGCTGACATAGTACTTTTGCTTCCTTGCCACTCCCTCGATGAAACAAAGCAGAATGTTTGATTCTTGCTGTCTTAAGCATAGACAACAATGTCCACTGTCTTTACTATGGTAACAAAGTGGGAGCAGGATTTTCCTTAATTGTTCTGCTAAAGTAAGAGATGTACTGTCTCTTATTAAAATACACTCTGCAACACTCTGCAAGGAGCAGCAGTCACTTGACCACTTCGCATATTCGTACGGCATCTGTGATCAATTACTCACTGTAGCAGTAAACAAGACGCTTGCCCCTTCTGAGAGGGCTGGGCCCCTCAGGGCTGAAAGGGGCTGAAGGGGCTGAAGGGGCTGAAGGGGGCTGATACACCCCTCCTCGAGAAAATTTCTCCACACTGGGGGGCGGCGGAGGTTCGCTGCAGGTGAACTATTCATCACTTAACATTAATTTGATTTTCTCACTCGCCACCACTGCTGCTTTTCTTTTCTGAACAACTTTAGTCTGTGTGGTTTCTGGAGAATCACTAATTTTGTTTTCAACACTGTGTAATTCTAATGGCACTAGTTTATTTATGGTCCGCTTATTCACTACTACCTTTGCTTAAAACATCAACTGTCCTGATGATTCCATTTGCATCAGGATATATGGTCACAAATTTTCCAAGTGGCCATTGGGACCTCAGACCATCATTGTCAATAATCACTATGTCACCAGGTCTTAAGGACTTATGATTTTCAGGAACACCAGCTCCATAGAAGTGTTCTCTCAATGAGGTGAGATAGTCTTCTCGCCAAATTTTCTCCCAACGTTCAATCACTTTATTAAGGTGTTTGAATTTACGTCTGAGTTGCTTTAGGTTCGAAAAAATGTAGGATCCTCTATGATTTTCTTATCATTCATAGGGGAACAGGTTCAAGCCTTTTGCCATGGAGTAAATGAGATGGACTTAACACTTCTAAATTGTCCAGATCATCGGTAACATAAGTTAGAGGTCTGTTGTTGACTCTATTTTCTATTTCAGTCACAACTGTACGGAATTCTTTTAAGTCTATTCTTTGACGATGAAGAGTTTCCTTAAACAACGTTTTACAATGCAGATCATTTTTTTCATAAAATCCGCCGTGCCATGGAGATTTAGAAGGGAAAGTATCTCCAACGACACCTGCGTTGATTCAGCATCTGTTGTACTTCTGGTTGATCAAAGATCTTGTTATATAAGCAGCACCAGCAACAAAGTTCGTTGCATTATCTGAATCATCAGTCTGGGACATCCCCTTCTGGCTGCAAAAACCCTTTTGAATAATTTGATAAAGATTTCAGTAGACTTTTCAGTGGTACTTCTAGATGTACTACTCAAGTTGTAGCAAAAGTGAACAAACAGATGTACACCTTGATGGGAACTTTTTCAACTGTTTAGGTTAAAATTATTGGGGCCAGTGTAATCTACACCTGTCACCTCAAATGGAGTGATATGACCCAAATCTTTCAGAGGGATATGGAGGTGGACCTGGATATGACATACTCGCATATCGTAGTGACGACAAGTAATACAGTCCCTTATTTGTTTTTTCACACTTTGTCGTCATGAGGTATCCAGTAGGATTGTCGTATATGACAAAGTGTGTTCAACTACCCCACCATGTAACCGTTACTGTGGGCGTTTTGCAACAATCAAGTTTTGTTAGCCAATGATTCTTGGGGATCAATATTGGATGTATGGGTCTTCCTTTAGGTAGTGAAGAATTATGAATTCTTCCTCGACATCTTATAATCTTTTAGGAGTCGAGATAAAGTCCTAAAGGAATTAACATAACAGGTTTCTTTGGGGATTTATCTTGTGTTTCCAGAAATTTATATTCTGTAGAGAAAACATCTTTCTGTATTAGTTTCACCCAGTATTTAATGGGTTCAAGACATTCATAATCAGGTTTTATTCCTTTAATGAATTTATGGACAAGAGCTGTAACTCTTAAGAGTTTACCCAAAGATGAGTATTTAGATCCATCAATGACTATTTCTGTTGTGTCTGCAGTATTTACACAACTTACTTCTGTTGTGTTCAAGCAGACTGTTTCTTCTGGCATAATGTGAACTTTTTGCTGAGGCCAGTTATTTTCATTAGAGAGCCAGTTCGGTCCGTGGAGCACAAGCAACTGTCGCACATGTTGCTACAATCAACACAAGCAACTGTCGCACATGATGCTACAATCTACACAAGCAACTGTCGCACATTTTGCTACAATCAACACCCCCCAGAAAACTGTCGCCATTTTTGCTACAATCAAACCACAAGCAACTGTCGCACATGTTTCATACAATCAACACAAGGAAACTGTCGCCATGTTGCTACAATCAACACAAGCAACTGTCCGCACATGTTGCTACATATCAACAAAGCAACTTGTCGCACATGTTGCTACAATCAACCACAAGCATCTTTCGCACATGTTTGCTACAATAAACCACAAGCAACTGTCGCACATGTTGCTACAATCAACACAAGCAACTGTCGCACATGTTGCTACAATCAACACAAGCAACTGTCGCACATGTTGCTACAATCAACACAGCAATGACGCAAATGTTGATGCAATTCAACCACAAGCAACTGTCGCACATGTTGCTACAATCAAGACAAGCAACTGTCGCACATGTTGCTACAATCAACAAAACTATCGCACATGTTGCTACAATCAAAAAACCTGTCGCACATGTTGCTTACAATCACACAAGCAACTGTCGCCAATGTTACTACAAATCAACAAAAGGCAACTGTGCACATGTTGCTACAATCTACAACAACTGTCGCACAATTGCTACAATCAACCACAAAGCAACTGCCTCGCATGTTGCTGCAAATCAACACCAAGCAACTTGTCGCACATGTTCACTACAATCTACACAAGCAACTGTCGCAAGTTGCTATAAAACAACACAAGCAACTGTCGCACATGTTGCTACAATCAAACAAGCAAACTGTCGCACATGTGCGACAATAACACCAACTGTCGAACATGTTGCTACAATCAACACAAGCAACTGTCGCACATGCTGCTACAAATCAACACAAGCAACTGTCGCACATGTTTCCCTACATTCACACAAGCAATGTCGCACATGTTGCTACACTTAACAGAAGTAACTGTCGCACATGTTGGCTACAATCAACACAGCAACTGTCGCACATGTTGCTACAATCACACAAGCAACTGTCGCACATTTTGCTACAATCAACACAAGCAAACTATGTCGCACATGTTGCTATTAAACAACACAAGCAACTGTAGCCCCATGTTGCTAAATCAAACACAAGCAACTGTCGCACATGTGTCAGTCAACAAAGCAACGGTCGCACATGTTGTTACAAACAACACAGCCAGTTTCGCACATGTTGTAACAAACAACACAAGAACTGTCGCAAATGTTGCTGCAATAAAACACAAGCAACTGTCGCACATGTTGCTACAATCAACACATGCAACTGTCGCACATGTGCTACAATCAAACAACAGCAAACTGTCCGCACTCTGTTGCTACAATCAACACAAGCAACTTTCGCACATGTTGCTACAATCAACACAGCAACTGTCGCACATGTTGCTACAATCAACAAAGCAATGTAGCCACATGTTGCTACAATCAACACAAGCAACTGTCGCGCATGTAGCTACAATCAACACAAGCACTGGTCGTCAAATGTTGCTGCCAATCAACACAAGCAACTGTCGCACATGTAGCTACAATCAACACAAGCAACTGTCGCACATGTTGCTACAATCAACAAAACTGTCGCACATGTTGCTACAATCAACAAAACTGTCGCACATGTTGCTACAATCAACACAAGCAACTGTCGCACATGTTACTACAATCAACACAAGCAACTGTCGCACATGTTGCTACAATCAACAAAACTGTCGCACATGTTGCTACAATCAACACAAGCAACTGCCTCGCATGTTGCTACAATCAACACAAGCAACTGTCGTACAGTTGTGATGAATGGTTTGAAAAACCGACAAGTTGAAGATTGAGACACTTATGCAGCATATGGGAACCTTTATTCATGAAACTTTCGCCACACAGTGGTTCATCAGCCTATACAAAGAGGGAAGGCGTAGGAGAGGAGGAGAATGAGGTAATCAGTCCCTCAACCTGGAGTCGATGTGTTCAGTCCATCAATCTTGTAGAATGTACAGCATAGGGCCGTAGACGTGGCTTATATTACTGTAGTGAGGTGGACGTGAAGCAGGTGGAGGCGGGGTCATAGTGGTACCATCCACTAGTCGAAGTAGGTCTTCGTCCAAAAAAGGTTGGAAAACAAGTGTGAAGAAGATAAGCCACGTTCTACGGCCCTATGCTGTACATTCTACAAGATTGATGACTGTCCCTGACACATCGACTCCAGGTGGGGGCTGGATTACCTCATTCTCCTCCTTCCTAACGCCTTCCTCTTTGTATTGGACTGATGTGAAGCCCTGTGTGGCGAAACGTTTCTGGAGTAAAGATTCCCATATGCTGCATAAAGTGTCTCAATCTTCAAACTTGTCGGTTTTTCAAACCTTTCATCAAACTGTCAGACACTGACAGGCATCATGGGTAGGATCTATGTTACAAAGAATTCTTCAACACTTGTTACAATCTTTGGACGTAAGCACTTCTTGACTAGTGGATGGTACCACTATGACCCCGCCTCCACCTGCTTCACGTCACCTCACTACCAGTATATAAGCAAGTCTACGGCCTATGCTGTACATTCTACAAGATTGATGGACTGAACACATATCGACTCCAGGTGAGATGATTACCTATTCTCCTCTCTCCTTACGCCTTCCTCTTTGAATTGGAGTGATCAAGCCACTGTGTTGCGAAACGTTTCCTGAATAAAGATTTCCATATGCTGCATAAGTGTCTCAATCTTCAACTGTCGTACATGTTACTACAATCAACACAGCAAACTGTCGCACTATTGCTATAACAACACAAAGCAACTGTCGCACATGTTGCTACAATCAACACAAGCAACTGTCGCACTGTTGCTACAATCACACAGCAAACTGTCGGCCACAATGTGTTACAATCAACAACAAGCAACTGTCGACATATTACTACAACCAACACAAGCAACTGTTTTTTTCGGCGCATGTTGCTACATTTAACAAAGTAAACTGTGCCACATGTTGCTTCAATCACACAAGCAATGTCGCACATGTTCTACAATCAAACACAAGCAACGGCTGTCGCACCACGTTGTACAATCCAACACAAGTCAACTGTCGCAACATGTTGCTAAAAAACAACACAAGCAATGTCGCCACTGGTTGCTCAATCAACACCAAGCAACTGTCGCACATGTTGCTACAATCAACAAAGCAACTGTCGCACAATGTTGCTACAAAACAAACACAAGCAAGTTTCGCACATGTTGCTACAAACAACACAAGCAACTGTCGCAAATGTTGCTACAATCAACACAAGCAACTGTCGCACATGCTGCTACAATCAAACACAAGCAACTGTCGCAAATGTTGCTACAATACAAACAAAATTAACTGTCCACATGTTGCTACAATCAAACAAGCAACTGTCGCACATGTTGCTACAATCAACACAAGCAACTGTCGCACATGTGGCTAAATCAACAGAAGCAACGTCGCACATTTTACATACAATCAACACAAGTAACTGTCGCACATGTTGCTACAATCAGCGCAAAGCAACTGTCGCACATGTTGCTACATCGACACAAGCATACGTTGTGCAATGTTGCTACAATCAACACAAGCAAAACTGTTCGCACATGTTGCTACAAATTCAACACAATGCAACTGTTCGGTTTATCACAAACATGTTGCAAAATCACAAAAGCAACTGTCGCACATGTTGCTACAAATCAACACAAGCAACTGTGCACATGTTGCTACACTCAAACACTAGCAACTGTCGCACATATTGTACAATCAACACAACAACTGTCGCACATGTGCTACAGTCAACACAAACAACTGTCGCCACATTTGCTACAGTCAAAACAACTGTCGACTGTTGACTACAGTCAACAACAACAACTGTCGCACATGTTGCTAGAATCAACACAACAACTGTCGCACAAGTTGCTACAATCAACACAACAACTGTCGCACATGTTGCTACAGTCAACACAACAACTGTCGCACAAGTTGCTACAATCAACACAACAACTGTCGCACAAGTTGCTACAGTCAACACAACAACCTTCGCACATGTTGCTACAGTCAACACAAGTAACTGTCGCACATGTTGCTACAATCAACACAAGTAACTGTCGCACATGTTGCTACAATCAACACAACAACTGTCGCACATGTTGCTACAATCAACACAACAACTGTCGCACAAGTTGCTACAGTCAACACAATAAACAACTTCGCACATGTGCTACCAGGTCAACACAAGAACTGTCGCCATGTTGCTACAATCAACACAAGTAACTGTCGCACATGTTGCTACAATGAACACAGCAACTGTCGCACATGTTGCTACAGTCAACACAACAACTGTCGCACATGTTGCTACATATCAACACAAAATACTGGTCGCACATTGTTGCCACAATCAACACAACAACTGTCGCACATGTTGCTACAATCAACACAACAACTGTCGCACATGTTGCTACAATCAACACAACAACTGTCGCACATGTTGCTACAGTAACACAACAATGTCGCACATGTTGCTTTACAGTCACACAACAACTGCGCACATGTTGCTACAGTCAACACAACAATGTCGCACATGTTGCTACAGTCAACACTAACTGTCGCACATGTTGCTACAATCAACACAGGCAACTGTCGCCACATGTTGCTACAGTAACACAACAACTGTCGACATGTTGCTTACAGTCAAACCACATACAACTGTCGCACATGTTGCTACAGTCAACACAAACACTGTCGCCACATGATTGCTACAGTCAACACAACAACTGTCGCACATGTTGCTACATCAACCACAACAAACTGTCGCCCATGTTGACTACAATCAACACAACAATGTCGCCACATGTTGCTAACAATCACAACAACAACTGTGCACATGTTGCTACAATTCAACACAACAACTTGTCGCACATGGTTGCTAAAATCACACAACAACTGTCGCACATGTTGCTACAGTCAAACACAACAACTGCCGCACATGTTGTACAATCAACACAACTCAAACTGTCGCACATGTTGCTACAATCAACACAACAACTGTCGCACATGTTGCTACAGTCAACACAACAACTGTCGCACATGTTGCTACAATCAACACAACAACTGTCGCACAAGTTGCTACAGTCAACACAACAACTGTCGCACATGTTGCTACAATCAACACAATCAACTGTTTGCACAAGTTGCTACAATCAAACACAAACAACTGTCGGACAAGTTGCTACAGTCAACACAACAAACTGTCGCACATGTTGCTACAGTCAACAAACAACTGCCTGCACCATGTTGCTACAGTCAACACAACTGTCGCACATGTTGCTACAGTCAACACAACAACTGTCGCACATGTTGCTACAGTCAACACAACAACTGTCGCACATGTTGCTACAATCAACACAACAAACTGTCGACAATTTGCTACCAATCAAAACACCAACAACTGTCGCAAATGTTGCTACAATAGCACAACAAACTGTCGCACATGTTGCTACAGTCAAAAACACAAACAAAACTGTCGCACATGTTGTCAATCAACACAACAACTGTCGACAAGTTGCTACAATCAAATCAACAACTGTCGCACAAGTTGCTACAGTCAACACAACAACCTTCGCACATGTTGCTACAGTAACACAGGGGGTAACTGTCGCGCATGTTGTACAATCAACACAAGAAACGTCGCACATGTTGCTACAATCAACACAACAACTGTCGCACATGTTGCTACAATCAACACAACAACTGTCGCACATGTTGCTACAATCAACACAGCAACTGTCGCACATGTTGCTACAGTCAACACAACAACTGTCGCACATGTTGCTACAATCAACACAACAACTGTCGCACATGTTGCTACAATCAACACAACATCATACACATCTCTATATTGCCGCATACAATCGCGTAGAGATAGATATAATCAACACCACCCAACCTGAACTGTCGCACAGTTGCTACAGTTCAACAACAACATGTCGACACCATGTTGCTACATTCATACACATGACTCGAGACCCATGTCGCAACATGTTGCTACAGTCAACACAACAAACTGTCGCACATGTTGTTACATATCAACACAGCAAACTGTCGCCACATGTTTGCTACAGTCAACACAACAACTGTCGCACATGTTGCTACAGTCAACACAACAACTGTCGCACATGTTGCTACAGTCAACACAACAACTGTCGCACATGTTGCTACAGTCAACACAACAACTGTCGCACATGTTGCTACAGTCAACACAACAACTGTCGCACATGTTGCTACAATCAACACAAGCAACTGTCGACATGTTGCTTACAGTCAACACAAACAACTGTCGCTCATGTTGATACAATCACAACAACAACTGTCGCACATGTGCTACAGTCAACACAACAACTGTCGCACATGTTGCTACAGTCAACACAACAACTGTCGCACATGTTGCTACAGTCAACACAACAACTGTCGCACACTTGCTACGTCAACACAACACTGTCGCACATGTTACTACTCAGTCAAACGAACGACTGTCGCACATGTTGATACAATCACACAACATACTGTCGCACATGTTGCTACAGTCAACACAACAAACTTGTCGCACGTGTTGCTACAATCAAACAACACTCTCGCACAGTTGCTACTAGTCAAACACAACAAACTGTCGCACATGATGCTTCAATCAACACAATCAGTCGCACATGTTGGTACGGTAATCACAACATCTTTCGCAAATGTTTTGCTTACATTTCTAAACAACAAACTGTCGCACATGTTGCCTACAGTCAACACAACAAGAACATTCGCACATGTTGCTACAATCAAACACCTAACAACTGTCGCACATGTTGCGACAGTCAACACAACATACGGTCGCAATGTTGCTACAATCAAAACACAACAACTGTCGCCACATGTTGATACAGTCAAACACAACAAACTGTTCGCAATGTTGCTACAATCAACACAACACTGTCGCACATGTTGCTCAGTTCACACATCAACTGTGCTCATGTTGCTACAGTCAACACAACAACTGTCGACACTTGTTGCTACATCTACACAACCACTGTCGCACCTTGTTGCTACTATCAACACAACAAACTGTCGCACATGTTGCTTCAATCAACAACAACAACTGTCGCACATGCAGCTACAGTCAACACAACAACTGTCGCTCAATGTTGCTTACAATCAAACACAACAACTGTCGCACATGTTGCTACAGTCAAACACAACAACTGTCGCACATGTTTGCTACAGTCAACACAAACAACTGTCGCTCATGTTTGCTACACGCAATCAACACAACATCTGTCGCCAATGTTGCTACAAATCCAAAACACATCTACTGTCGCAACATGTTGCTTACAATCAACACAACAACTGTCGCACATGTTGCTACAATCAACACAACAACTGTCGCACATGTTGCTACAATCAACACAACACACTGTCGCACATGTTGCTAACAATCAGCACAACCAACTTCGCACATGTTGCTACGTCAACACATACAAACTGTCGCACATGTGCTTACAAATCAACACAACAACTGTCCGCACATGTTGCTACAATCAACACAAAAAACTGTCGCACATGTTGCTACAATCAACACAAACACTGTCGCACATGTTGCTACAGTCAAACAACAACGTCGCACATGTTGCTAAGTCAACACACTGTCGCACTGTTGCTACCAGTCAACACAACAACTGTCGCTCATGTTGCTACAATCAACACAACAACTGTCGCACATGTTGCTACAAGTCAACACATACAAAACTGTCGGCACATGTTGCTACAGTCAACACAACAACTGTCGCCACATGTTCTTACAGTAAACCAACAACTGTCGCACATTGTTGGCTACAGTCAACACAACAACTGTCGCACATGTTGTACAGTCACAACAACAACTGTCGCACATGTTGCCTACAAACGAACACAAACAAATGTCGCACATGGTTGCTACAATCAACACAAAAACAACTGTCGCACATGTTTGCTACAGTCACACAACCATGTCCGCACATGTTGCTTCAATCAACACAACAACTGTCAGCACATGTTGCGACAATCAACACAACAACTGTCGACATGTTGCTACAGTCAACCACAAAAACAAAACTGTCGACACATGTTGCTACAGTCAACACAACCAACTGTTCGCACATGTTGTACAGTCAACACAACAACTGTCGAACATGTTGCTACATTCAACAAAACAACTGTCGACCATGTTGCTACAATCAACACAACAATGTCGCACATGTTGCTACAATTTCAGCACAACAAACTGTCGCACATGTGGCTACAGTCAACACAACAACTGTCGCAATTTTGCTACAATCAAACAACCAACTGTCGCACATGTTTGCTTCAATCAACACAACAACTGTCGCACATGTTGCTACAATCAAACACACAACTGTTCGCACATGTTGTACTGTCAACACAACAACTGTCGCACATGTTGTTACAGTCAACACCAACTGTCGCACATGGGTTGCTACAGTCAAACACAAACACTGTCGCACTGTTGCTACAATCAACACAGCAACCCTGTGCACATGTTTGCTACAGTCAACACAACAAACTGTCGCACGTGTTGCTACTAGTCAACACAACAAACTGTAGGACATGTTGCTACAATCAACACAACAACTGTCGCACATGTTGCTACAATCAACACAACAACTGTCGCACATGTTGCTACAATCAACACAACAACTGTCGCACATGCGCACAGTCAACACAACAAACTGTCGCACATGTTGTACAAATCAACACAACCAAACTGTCGCACATGTTGCTACAGTCAACACAACAACTGTGCACATGTTGTACAGTCAACACAACCACTGTCGCACATGTTGTTTTTTTTTTCCCCCCTTTATTTCTTTTTTTTTTTTTATATTTTTTTTTTTTTTTTCGCTACAATCAACACAACAAACTGTCGCACATGTTGCTACAATCAACACAACAACTGTCGCACATGTTGGGCTAAATCAACCACAACAACTGTCGCACATGTTGCTACCAATCAACACAAACAACTGTCGTCACATGTTGCTACAATCAAACACAACAACTGTCGCCACATGTTGCTACATTCAGCACAACTAACTGTCGCAATGTTGCTACAGTCAACAAAACAACTGTCGCAGATGGTTGCTACAATCAACACAACACTGTCGCACATGTTGGCTACAATCAACACAACAAATGTCTCACATAGTTGCCTCAATCAACACAACAACTGTCGCAACATGTTGCTACAGTCAACACAACAACTGTCGCACATGTTGCTTCAGTCAACACAACTGTCGCCACATGTTTGCTACAGTCAAACACTACAACTGTCGACATGTTGCTACAATCAACACAGCAACTGTCGCACATGTTGCTACAGTCAACACAACAACTGTCGCACATGTTGCTACAGTCAACACAACAACTGTCGCACATGTTGCTACAGTCAACACAACAACTGTCGCACATGTTGCTACAGTCAAAACAACAACTGTCGCACATGTTGCTACAGTCAACACAACAACTGTCGCACATGTTGCTACAAACAACACAACAAATGTCGCACATGTTGCTACAGTCAACACAACAACTGTCGCTCATGTTGCTACAATCAACACAACAACTGTCGCACATGTTGCTACAGTATCAACCAACAACTGTGCACATGTTGCTACAGTCAAACACAAACAACGGCCGCCACATGTTGACAGTCAAACACAACAACTGTCGCACATGGTTGCTACATCAAAAAAACAAATACCTCAGCCCCACCAACTGTCGCACATGGGACTACAGTCAACACAACTACTGTGCACATGTTGCTACAATCAACACACAACTGTCGCCACATGTTGCCTACAGTCAACACAACAACTTTCGCAGTGTGCTAACAATCAACACAAACAACCTCTCGCACATGTTGGCTACAGTTCAACAACAACAAACTGTCGACACTTGTTGCTTCTCATCAAACACCAACTGTCGCACATGCTCCTTATTGCTACGGTCATCACAAACAACTTTCGCACATGGTTGTACAATCAACACAACAACTGTCGCACATGTTGCTACAGTCAACACAACAAGTTTCGCACATGTTGCTACAATCAACACAACAACTGTCGCACATGTTGCTACAGTCAACACAACAACTGTCGCACATGTTGCTAACAGTCAAACACAACAACTGTCGCACATGTTGTACTCAGTACACACAACAACTGTCGCACATGGTTGCTACAATTCAACACAACAACTGTTCGCCACATGTTGCTACAGTCAACACATCAATGTCGCACCATGTAGCTACAGTCAACCAAAACAACTGTCGCACATGTTTCTACAATCAAACACAACAACTGTCGCACATGTTGCTACAGTCAAAACACATCAACTGTGCAACATGTTGTACAGTCAACACAACAACTGATCTCGCACATGTTGCTTCAATCAACACAAAAACTGTCGCCACATGTTGCTACAATCAACACAACAACTGTCGACATGTTGTACCAATCAACACAACAACTGTCGCACATGTTGCTACAATCAACACAACAACTGTCGCACATGTTGTTACAGTCAACACAACGACTGTCGCCACATGCGCTACAATAAACACAACAAACTGTCGCACATGTTGCTACAATCACACAACAAAACTGTTCGCACATGTTGCTACAATCAACACAACAACTGTCGACATGCAGCTACAAGTCAACACAACAACTGTCGCACCATGTAGCTACAATCAACACAACAACTGTCGCACATGTTGCTACAGTCAACACAACAACTGTCGCACATGTTGCTACAGTCAACACAACAACTGTCGCACATGTTGCTACAATCAACACAACAACTGTCGCACATGTTGCTACAATCAACACAACCAACTGTCGCAATGTTGTACAATCAACACCAACAAAACTGTCGCAACATGTTGTACAATCAACACAACAACTGTCGCACATGTTGCTACAATCAACACAACAACTGTCGCACATGTTGCTACAGTCAACACAACAACTGTCGCACATGTTGCTACAATCAACACAACAACTGTCGCACATGTTGCTACAATCAACACAACAACTGTCGCACATGTTGCTACAATCAGCACAACAACGTCGCCACATTGTTGCTAGTCAAACCATACAACTGCGCACATGCCTGCTACAATCAACACAACAACTGTCGCACCATGTTTCTACAATCAAACAAACAACTGTCGCAATGTTGCTACAATCAACACAACAACTGTCGCACATGTTGCTACAATCAACACAACAACTGTCGCACATGTTGCTACAGTCAACACAACAACTGTCGCACATGTTGCTACAGTCAACACAACAACTGTCGCACATGTTGCTACTTTCAACACAACAACTGTCGCACATGTTTCTACAATCAACACAACAACTGTCGCACATGTTGCTACAATCAACACAACATCTGTCGCACATGTTGCTACAATCAACACAAACCCAACTGTCGCACATGTTGCTACAGTCAACACAACAAACTGTCGCACATGTTGCTACAGTCAACACAACAACTGTCGCACATGTTGCTACAATCAACACAACAACTGTCGCACATGTTGCTACAATCAACACAACAACTGTCGCACATGTTGCTACAATCAACACAACAACTGTCGCACATGTTGCTACAATCAACACAACAAACCATGTTCGACAATGTTGCTTTACCAAAAATCAACACAACAACTGTCGCACATGTTGCTACAATCAAAACACAACAACTGTCGCACTGTTGCTACAATCAACACCCCAACAACTGTCGCACATGGTTGCTACAATCACCACAACAACTGTCCGCACATGTTGCTACAATCGCACAAACAACTGTCGCACATGTTGCTACAGTCAACACAACAACTGTCGCACATGCTGCTACAATCAACACAAACAACTGTGCACATGTTTTCTACAATCAAACACAACAACTGTCGACATGTTGTACAATCAACACAACATCTGTCGCACATCGTTGCTACAATCAACACAAACACTGTCGCCACATGTTGCTACAATCAACACAAACAACTGTCTCACATGTTTGATAAACAACACAACAAACTGTCGCACTGTTGCATACAATCAACACAACAACTGTCGCTCATGATGCTACAATCAACACAACAACTGTCGCCACATGTTGCTACAATCAACCACAATAACTGTCGACATGTTGCCTGCAATCAACCACAACAACCCTTTTTTTTTTTTCCCTTTCTTTTCTCTCTTTTTTCCTTTTTTCTCGACATGGTTGCTACAATCAAGAAGTTAACTTCTTATCTTTTACATCAATAATAAATATCAGAATGGGACCCAGGAAACATCATTGTGTGACGCACCAGAGACTGTGTGACGCACCAGAGACTGTGTGACGCACCAGAGACTGTGTGACGCACCAGAGACTGTGTGACGCACCAGAGACTGTGTGACGCACCAGAGACTGTGTGACGCACCAAGACTGTGTGACGCACCAGAGACTGTGTGTCGCACCAGAGACTGTGTGACGCCCCAGAGGACTGTGGAGCACCAGAAAACTGGTGTTGACCGCCACCCAGAGACTGTGTGACGCACCAGAGACTGTGTGTCGCACCAGAGACTGTGTGACGCACCAGAGACTGCGTAATAACCAGAGACTGTGTGACGCACCAGAGACTGTGTGACGCACCAGAGACTGTGTGACGCACCAGAGACTGTGTGACGCACCAGAGACTGTGTGACGCACCAGAGACTGTGTGACGCACCAGAGACTGTGTGACGCACCAGAGACTGTGTGACGCACCAGAGACTGTGTGACGCACCAGAGACTGTGTGACGCACCAGAGACTGTGTGACGCACCAGAGACTGTGTGACGCACCAGAGACTGTGTGACGCACCAGAGACTGTGTCGCACCAGAGACTGTGTGACGCACCAGAGGACTGTGTGGACGGCCACCAGAATCTGTGTGACGCACCAGAGGCTGTGTGACGCACCAGAGATGTGTGTCGCACCCAGAGACTGGGTGGACGCACCAGAGACGCGTAATAACCAGAGACTGTGTGACGCAACCAGAGACTGTGTGACGCTACAAACCCCCCACACCAGAGACTGTGTGACGCAACAGAGATAGGGACTGTGTGACGCACCAGAGACTGTGTGACGACACCAGAGACTGTGTGACGGACCCATGAGACTGTGTGAGCACCAGAGACTGTGTGACGCACAGAAGACTGTGTGACGCGCACCAGAGACTGTGTGACGCACCAGAGACTGTGTGACGCACCAGAGACTGTGTGACGCACCAGAGACTGTGTGACGCACCAGAGACTGCGTAATAACCAGAGACTGTGTGACGCACCAGAGACTGTGTGACGCACCAGAGACTGTGTGACGCAGCAGAGACTGCGTAATAACCAGAGACTGTGTGACGCACCAGAGATGTTCTGGACGCACCAGAGACTGTGTGACGCACCAGGACTGTGTGACCGCACAATACAGGAGACTGTGTGACGACACAGAGACTGCGTAAAATACCCAAGAGTCTCTCTTTCACCGTGGATGTAGTACAACACATTAACATTCCTGGAGAAGTGTTTATGCAGCACGACAGGTGACATCTCCTGATGAACATGTAGCAATGAGGAGAGTCCTGTTTGATCTATAACGCTGGTGAAGACTGCTTAGGTACCTTGTTGTCCATGATGACTGATTGATTGGACACACATGACTGGAAGCTGATATATGATAATAATAATAGTAATCATAATCATAATAATAACAATAATAATAATAATATAAAAATAATCATAATAATAATAGTTATTATTTCTACAAGTACATGTATAACGTATTTATTCAGAACATTTCAAGCAACTTGGGTTAATTTTGTCCCCAGGATGCGGCCCACACCAGTCGTCTAACATCCTGGTCCCTACTTACTGCTAGGTGAACAGGGACATCATGTGTTTCCACCTGTACCGGGGAGCGAACCACAGACACTCACTGTGTGAGCTGAGTGCACCGCCAACCGAAAGTACCGTGGAGGTGGAAACTAAAGTCTCGACAGGCAGTGGACGAGATGTGTAGAGTGGGGCCAGCAGCAGCAGCACAACATGTCTCCGTCAGTTACACGCAAACAAACATGTCGCCACTGCTGTTGATAAATAAATGATGACTATAGAAGTACTAAATAGGTACATTAGGTCACTGGGTGACCGGTGGGCTCAATGTGAGTTATTCTTCTCTATTATGTGCAACAATATAAATTTTGATCAACAACATTTTACGGTAATATTCTTAAATAACGTTACATGTACCACTTTTTTGGTGAATATTAAATGAAAAAGACTTGATACTGAGAACCCGTCTCATTATACTGGTATTTTCTTATTTTCGTCGTGATGATGAAGGTGAGCTGATTGTAGACTGTAAATCCTCTTACTTGAAATCCAGAAGTATCAAAATAAATGCCAAAGTAAGCTTAAGGAAGCTTAATATGTAATGTGGAGTGTCACCGGCTGACGACTTTTGCAGTACAGACCAAATTGCAGTTATGTGAAGGAAGAAAGGAAGGTTGAAGTTAGGACTCCTAAGTACCGGAGCCGAGGATAAAAAGCGCTACAACCTAGAAAAAAAGCATCATCATACTCAGTACTCCTCGATAACGTACCTTTGTAATGATAAGCTTGGTGAGAAGAACAGCAACATAAGAAATGTTAGGACAGAAGCAACGGCAATATGCTGCCATACAAGAAAATTTTGGAGCTCCTTCATAACCTTAGGAAGTGGAAAGTTAAAAATGATAACCTTGGCTTCCACGGAAACAACCTCGCTTTGGTCAGTGCAAAAATTTAGCTTACTTATCATGGACTGTTTGAAAACACATTTAGCCAAGTTTACTGTAACGTAAGTTGTAGTGTTCCAGTCTCTGAAACAAGTTGCAAGTCATCGTCGGAGCCGCCCTGCGCATATTAAATGGAGTGATGAGACAGGTAACAAATCCATCATGTACACTGAAAGCTGATATTTCCTGAGCGAGCTCAGTTAGTGGCACCTGATAATCAAATCAGCTTATGAACAAAGCTCCCGACACACGATCATTGAAGTCATCACTGTTTGGGAGTAGGTATCCATCTTCTATGGTAACTGCAGCCATCTTAAAAGTGTCATCTGGTTTAGGTACATGGAGAAGCACAAGAACTCTTATTTCTTCCCTTATTGTTGTATGTTTAGTATGAGTCATCCTATAATGAGATACTTTCTAGGGGATACATACTGTCCAACCACATCATGTACTCTGAGAGTTCACCGTTGAGGAAGATTGCTGAGCAGAGATCTTCAAGTATCATTTCCTTAATGTCACCAGCCCCATCTGCATCAATCTTACAGTCAGGGGAACGCCTTCCTCCTGATCAAGAAAAAAATGGAAAAATAAATAAAGACTCGAGGTTTCATAATGAAGATTGTCTAATGGTTTTAATTAAAATAAATAAAATTGGCCGTTGTTGGTTCTGGTACGGCGTTTGAGCCGGAGTATGTAAGACCCAGGATGGTTCTCTGATGTTGAAGAAATACGGTAGGTTATCCTGGGCGGATGGTATCAATCCGATGTTCTGGATTCTCCTGTACTTCTTGGTTGGAGCACCACAAGTAGGATGAAAAAGGCGAAGAGTAGTCGGACTATGTTACTTGGTCCGATAGACAAGTATCTTGCTCCCTTATCTGGCGTCTACCCTGGAGGACCGGGCCACCAGCAAAGCTGATAACAGAAAAAATGCTTTTCCCAAAAAAGTTAAGAAAGAAAAAGGGTGGTATACAAGGTCCAACTCATTACTGGTAACCAGGAAAATAAAAGAACAACGAACAGAAATACTCCTGGTAGATCACTTTACCTGATCAGGAGAAGAGTGAAGGTGAAGTGACTCTCCAAACTTCAACCCACACCAGGTAAGGTTAATACTACCAGGAGTAGAAATTAAAGGACATCAGACACCAAGAACTGGAGTTACGCCTCAGCCCGCTAGATGGAAGTGACGGTAGTAACTCGCTAATGGTTCCTGGCTGTCTGAACATCCCTAAACACCCAGTTATTTCCTACTTTTCCCTCACACTTACTTGGAAAATTATCCAGTGTTTGCAGTGTCACAGAATAATCTAAATGTACCTCTATACATGTAGAGACGTCAGGCAAACTGATGTGGTCTTCCTCTAACATAGAAAGTACAGTCGTAACAGGTAAAATGTTGATTAATATTTTACATTTATTAATATTTCTTCCTAGGAGTACATACTTGATAATTTATTTCACTTTGCTTTAGCAATGTATTCAGAGGACCATCATACATAGCAAGACCTGGTACTAATCTCTGAACCACCTGCTCTGCAAGAATGAGGGACAGCATACTTATCGTACTTCTTTTCAATTCTTGCTTGAGTAGCAACTGATTTTTTTCTGTTAGCTCTGTGGTGGTTTTTAAAGTCTGTTGCATTAGCTATGGTGAGATTCACAAACATGGATTTGACTTACCAATCAATACCTCTTTTTATGCAGTGAACGGACCACGTAGGTAGTGTCCAAATATCTGCTAGAAAGGGCTGAACCTCAGGTTCAGCCCTTTCCAGGCCTATGGAAAAATGCTCATCATGAAAGCCTGATGAAGTCTCTCAAGAGCACCTTGAGTTTGTAGATGATTACTTGTTATAAGAATAGACCTAATTCATAGATGGACTAAGCCTCATGAAAGATTTTAGTGATGTTAGATCCCTTATCCGACTGAATCTCTTATGGTAAACCAACATGTGAGAAAAATCTAATCAGTGCTCTGAAAATAAAACTTTCTGTATCAGTAAGAGTGAATGCGTATTTTTACCTTGCTTAGTTCTAGGTAGATGACCAGCGCAGTGTATAATCAGACGTGAAAGAGCTTCTCCATCAGCTAAAATAGGCATAAACAGAGCTGGTTGTGGAGAGTGACGAGGCCTGTTTGCTTGTAAATATTATGGAGTGGTACTTTAATCACTGATCCATCATAAGCTTCTAAGAGATTTCTGTCTTTGCATGGAAGTTATCAGATATTGCTCTGTAACATCTATTGTAAGTGCACCCAGGTGCTTAGCTTCCTGCGAGCACGTCTGAAGGTTTAAAATACTTAACGTCTTTAGAGTCAGAATACTAATTACCTGGTGTATTTGTAGTTATATAGACAGATGACTATGTACTAAGGGACCCAATGATACTATATCCTCATAAAAAATTAATATACTTTACAAATTAGATTATTCCAGGCTTTTTTAGAAGTTTTAAAACCCCAGAAAAGCATTCTTCATTTATTACAAGTTCCACCACACAGCTTCTGTGGAATGTGATATAATTAAGTCCAGCTCCTTGGATCAAGAGTCTCTCACCAGCAAAAAGGAAAGCAATGAAATAATATAAAATAATATACTATACGATTTCGAGATTGAACGTGGCAAAATAGCTTCTACGCACTCCAGTAAGAACACCAACCTTTTGAGGAGGATCCACCAATGTTGAAATCTTTAAGTCGATCAGAGAGGGTTTTCATCAGTTATCACACTGAAGCATCATTATAATCATAACTAAGCGCTAAACTCACTAAGGTCATACAGCACACTGAAATAAAATATTGGACTGGCCATCGTCACATTGTCCACACGACACCCAAGCTTGCAAATAATGTTGTGAATGATGACTTAGATACAGTGCACGACACCCAGGTTTGCAAATAATGTTGTAAATGATGACCTAGATATAGTGCACAACACCCAGGCTTGCAAAAAGTTCTGTGAATAATGACCTAGATACAGTGCACGACACCCAGGCTTGCGAATAGTCCTGTGAATGATGACTTAGATACAGTGCACGACACCCAGGCTTCCAAATATTCTGTGAATGATGACCTAGATAGAGTGCACGACACCCAGGCTAGCAAATAGTTCTGTGAATGATGACCTAGATACAGTGCACTAACATATTTCTAAAGAAATAAACAATGATTAAGGAGAAAGAAGTGAGAAATAATGCTGAGAAAAGTTCCGAAAATTTCAAAAAGTTCTTTAAGCACGATTTTGTTTAAGTTTTCTTGATTTATTTGCCTTTTATATCAAATTATTTATAATCCAATAACAAAAGAATACTTATTTTTTATTTTTATTAGAAAATCGAATACGATGAAATTTATTAAAAAAATGGCAAACTGATACAAAAATCAAAACTAAAATAGTCACCATTCATATATACTGATGCCCAGGGTTTCAAGCCTATCATAAGGGGCATTATTTACTTATTACATGGGTAATAATTTATTTAATAAAACTGACAAACTGAAACTTACATAACTTAAAGTAAATTATAGCTTTCCTTAAAAAGAAAAAAAAATTAACGTTTAAAGTTTGGAGCCGATCAGAAATGTCATTCACCAGAAATTAATCTGATTCTAACGATTCCAATTTTTTAAAAGTTTTCTTAAATTTCAAATCTGCAACAATTAAGACTAAAATTAAGGGATATTATCCTTCTTATAGAATACGTCATTAATTTGTGAAGCTAAACATGAGAAGCATTCTCAAGTTATTATATATAAATAATTTTCACCATTTATTTAATAAAATTAGCAAATTACCACTTAAGGCTTGTATTAGTCTTGTTTTTCTGAAAACCACAGCGATTAAAATTTGAAGCCGATCAGAGGAGTCGTTTTAACGATTCCAAGTATTTTTTCTATCATGACTCACCAAACCGTAATAACACGATACAAACAAATCTCAGAACTGGTCGAGATTCGAATACAAAAAAATCGCATCACCATTGTTTTATCAGGAGCAAATCACCAAACATAGTGCCAATTAGAACGAAATTTCATTTTCAGTAATGTTTTTTTTCAGTTTTTTTTTTTTGGTTTATTTTATTGAAACTTACACAAAACAAAGGGAGTGAACACTTCTTAACGTACACCAAAAATGAAAGAAATCTGAAGAGAAAAAAGTTAAGGAAATTTGGGAGAAGCCTTCTCTTTAGGCCCATTTCTGTTCTCCTCAGACAAACACACACACTCAAGGATGAAGATCTTGGGGTGAGTATAATACCGAGCACATCTCCTGAGGCACACATCAATCAGATAACTGCTGCAGCATACGGGCGTCTGGCAAACCTAAGAATAGCTTTCTGATACCTCGGTAAGGAATCGTTCAAGACTCAGTACACCATATACGTCAGGCCCATACTGGAGTATGCAGCACCAGTTGGGAATCCACACCTGGTCAAGCACGTCAAGAAATTAGAGTAAGTGCAAAGGTTTGCAACAAGACTAGTTCCAGACTAGTTCCAGAACTATACCAACACAAACCACAATCCACACTTACAGCCCCCACCCTACAGTATGCTGTAGAACCTTACAGCACACTGCCATGTCCCCCACCCCCACATACCTCCCAGAATACAGTTTTGGAGAGGAAACTGAGGGTATGGTACACCAACGCTGATGGAATAACAAATAAGTGGGAGGAGTGGCACGAGAGAATCAAAGAGGCATCAGACATCATAGCTCTCACCGAAACCAAGCTCACAGAAACGATAACAGGTGCCATCTTTCCAACAGGATATCAGATCCTGAGGAAAGACGGAGGGAACAGAAGGGGTGGAGGAGTGCACTGCTCATCAAAACCAATGGGATTTTGAAAAAGCTGGAGAGAGGAGGCAAAGGAAAAGCAAGAGACTAAAATAATAGGAACACTTCAGTCTGGTGGTCTTTAAAGGTGGTAAGTGCAGTGATATATAAACCACCACAGAAAGCAGGAGGCCGAGGCAAGAGATGATGAGAGTAACACAACGATGGGTGACACACTGGCTGAAGTGGGCCCGAAGGGCTAATGGGAGCCCAGAAATGTGGGGGCTAAGAATGATGGAGGTTGTAAATGGAAAATCTATGTACCAAAAAGTAAGGGCCCCTCCAGAAGGGGAAGGGACATGACGATCAGCACGAATGGACATATATTCTCCTTAAGTAGTGCAATATTGGAGATATACATATGAAAGACCCCCCGGGGTCATGACCACGTACTGAGCTTCGAATACATAGTAGAGTTACAGGCGGACAAGAACAGAAAGGGCAGGACAAATGAAGCCAAACATCAAGAGAGGGGACCCACAGCATGAAGAATTAGTGCACAGGTTCAGTGGGACAGGGCGCTGGCAGGCAAGTCAGTAAATGGGATGATGTGACAACAATAGCAAGGGGAAATGAGGGAGGTTTGTACACAAGGATAACAGTAATAACGAGAAGGCCAGGATGACCCTGGTTCACCCAAAGGTGTAGAGGGGGCCAAAACCAAGTGTGCTGGACAATGGAAGAAGTATAGAAAGCAAAGAACCCAGGAGAATAAGGAGAGCATCGAGAGCGAGAACGAATATGCACGGGTAAGAAGGGAGCCCAGTGACAAATACGAAAATGACATAGAGCGAAAGTCAAAATCTGACCCGAAACTGTTGTACAGCCACGTCAGGAGGAAAACAACAGTTAAAGCCAGTAATCAGGGCTGAGGAAGGAAAGGAGGGAATGACATGAAACGACAGAGAAGTATGTGAGGAGGGCCCACAAAGATTCAAAGAATGTTCACAGAGGAGACAGAAAGGACTTCCAGAAAGCGGAGAGGTGGAGTAACAAACCCTCATGTTTAGACACAATACATACAATCGAGGAAGAAGGAAAGAGTTGTTAAGCGTGATAGTAACTCAAGGGGAAGAGGTCGGGTACATCTCTCAGCACGCATAGCTCTCTCTCCCTGAGAGAGGGAGCAGAGATGCTATGGTGCTACTAAAACAATTTTCAACACATTATCGAAACAGGGGCGACTACCTGAGGTTTGGTAGACAGCAAGTGTAGATCACAGCTTGCTGTTTCTCTGTGAATTCATGTGAAATTTACAGAGAACAGAGGAGGGAGCGGGTAGCGTGGTGTTATAGGTAGTGTTGTGGCGAGAGCGTGGTGAGTGTTGCAAAGAAGCCCGGCTGCTTTCGCTTCCACCCACAAACACGGGGAAATACTTACACTAACCCGAAACACCACAAAACTCACCACTGACTTGCGAAATGGCTGTGCTGACCCATACGGTGACGTAAAACACTTGACTTGAAAAAGTATGGGATGCTGTGGGGTGAAGTAGCTTATATTGTCTCTTATATTTCTCGAAGAAATTCGGCAAATTTCGGCTAGATCCTGCTTGTACCTGTGTCTGGATCTGCGACTTGTACACCCCGACTTTTCGAAATTCGATGAGAGAGGATGCTTCTGATGGGAAGATGAATTTAAACATTTATCGCGGTCTTCCTTCCCCCCTTCCTGGCAAAACACAAGCTTCCGACGCCGCTGTCCAACCAATTATAATGGGATAAAATTTGTCGTTATCGAGGCGGTCACAAATGATACTCGTCCCCCCGGGGGTTTTCCTACTTAATTTGGGGGAAATATCGTGGGTACAACAGGCAGTGTGTAGTGCCCATGGCCCTCAGGGGCCTGCCCAGAGGGAAAAGAGGAGGGCCAGGGTTGACTCTAGGTTGCCTGGTCGAGAAGTGAAAGAAGGCAGGTCTGGGGCATACCCCCAGGCTTTACCCCCCAGGCTTTCCCCCTGGGGAACTAATGAGACTAGGCAAGTAGGCTTACAGTCTACTGCAATGGGGGAAGTGTCAACCAGCCTCAGTCACCTTTATAAGATCACTTCAGAAATGATCACTCTCTCAGAATGATTCCTGGAGAGAAGTGGCCTGCGCTATCTGAGAAAACTTCACTTGCTTCAGTTGTTTACCCTTGCAACATTGTAAGCTTTGATGATCACTGAGAAGTGTAAAAAACTTTGCTAAGATTTTTCACCCCCAGTGGCTTGTTTGCCACACACACACACCACACACTTTTTAAAAATATATATATATATTATATAATATATATTATATTATATATATTAAATATAATATATTAATATATATATAATATATAATAAAAATATTATTAATTTTGACAGAAGTTTGCAGTCCGATTCGGGCACCAGTCTTGTATTGTCGTAAATTTAGGGAAAGACGCAAAAACATGAAGTTAATAATATTATCAAGAGGAAACCTCACACAGCCGGATACCAGCATAAGGAGCCACCCAGCAGTCAGAAACTGAGGCAGCCAAAAGCTTCCAGAGGCTTTACCCTTCAGCCTGGGCAACGGCAAGCATGGTGTGGGATACACATGTGCTTGTACTTGACTATACCTATCTCCAATACACCAGGGAGGAAAGAGGACGGCTTTCCAGCCTCAGGGAGTCCAAAAGTCGAAAAAAAATACGGAGAACTTACCCATCATTATATGTTTGCCCTCACAGGCTCGGAGACCCTTGGCTCATGGGGAAAGAGTGCTAGGAGCTAGGCAAAAGATCATCAGGGTAACTAGGGATCCCAGGGCAGCTAGCTTTCTGTTCCAGTGGCTCAGCGCTGCTTTTCAGAGGGTTAATACCTGCTCAATTTTGGGCACGTGCCCCAGCTCTGAGGAGCTGATGAGATTTTTTGCATTATAAACATGGGCAAAACACGAAACAAAATGTAGTAGAACACGTATCTCCACACCTCTGTCCGTATAGCCATCTTTATATCAACAATGTATTTCTAAATCTTTTGTAACATATTATGTAAATTTAAAATACTTATTGGTAAAAAGAATGAAAAAAATTGGGTTTAGGGAAGTGTAATATCCAATGGCTTCAGTAAGTAATAAATATCCTTCCTTAAGCCTTTTTTTCCACTTCTCCGAGGATATGGACCCAAAAATTTGCCCCAAAGGGGACCCCATTCTTGGGCTGTTCTGTCTGTCTCTGTTGTCTGTCTGTTGTCTCTCTCTCTCTCTCTCTCTTCTCTCATTTAAAATTATATTATATATATATAATATTTATTTAAAAATTTTTATACGCAACGTTTTGTCTTTCCCAATAAGGGAAGCGAAAAATTTTTTTATCAGTAATTTTGCAAAAATCAGTCTTGATGTTATAGTAAGCATGCAGGTCATGAGGGCTCTATCAACTACTACGGCATCATGTATCAGCGTTCATTCAGTGTGTCAGGACATTAACTGTCTTAAAAGCTTGAAAGAGATCTCGTAGTCTACATTTCCTGAGACAAAGAAAAAAGGGCTTTGAGACTTTCTTTATAATGTTTATTTCTGAATTATGGTAAGAGTTTGTTAGATCTCTCTACTCTATCCAGCATATCATGTATATTATATTATATAAAATTTTGAAACCAAACTTGGATGTCATATTCAGGATGCTGTCTAACAGAAGTCAAGCGTTCTATTGGATATTCTGCCTTCGAAGTCGTTGCTTATGATTATTCCAAACTTATTTTGTAGTTTGTTGCCAAACATTTAGTTTTTATGTTTGAGTGTGTCTGCACTGAAACTTCCAAATTGTCCAGATCTCTCTGATTTGTCATTTTGCTTTGGATGCTACAGTTTTTACCTAATTTGGTGCCATCTGCAAATTTTCTTTCCTTTTATGCTAGCTGCACCTTGAGATCATTTATGTGTATGTGAAGAGGAGTGGCCAAGAACCGAGCCCTGGGAAATTCCTCTCAATATGGCTATTTAGACACCTCTCTGTTGTGTGCCACTTGTTCCCTATCTGTGAGCCAGTCATTTATTCAGACATGAAGTTCACTGCCTACACCATGTGCATCTGTCGTGATCTTATCTTTCAAGTTTATTTTTATGTGATTATTACAATGTAAAAAGTTAGTTTCACGGAAGATAGTAGCAAATTCAACACCTGTTCTACATAGTCTTAAATAAAAACATCAGTCAAACAGAAAATAAACAAACGGAGGCATGACAAAAATAGAGTAGATTTTACTTTACTCGTATAATCCTTTACTACTATATACAGTATTTGCAAAGCTAAATCAAGAATATAACAATAAGGCAGAAAGTAAAGAGCTGCTCATAACAGTAAGTTACAGTTCAGAATAAAAGAGTGATTATGAGTGTAGTGAAGCAGCATTAGTGAGCATCTGCCTCACAGCCAGGCAGTCAAGCACATTACTTTGCCTGACCAGCCGACTCTCAAGCTATTGGTTAGTTGATCTGGACAATTAATACAAGAGTGAACTGCCAGTTAGCTGGTCGAGAGTGAATGTCATTGGGTGTGTGATGAATGTCTAATAAATTATTACACACTCAACGCACGCCACAGTTAGTTAGGCATAATGAAATACATGTAGTTTCAAGTTTAGTGTTCTGACGTTGCCTCAACCTTTCATCCCTTCCCTTCCTGGCATTTATAAAGAAATCTCTTCGATAACTTATGGTGTTCTGTACAATTCAAGTTCCTATTTAGCATTCTTTATTTTTTATTGGCTTCTCTATGTGACTGTATATAAGTAGAATTATTATCGAAGTTACCAAGTGCTTTCTATTTCTTATACGCATTACTGTTTTTGCCTCTAATCTCAACTATTTGTCTCGTCATCCAGGGGAATTTTTATTGGATAATTTTTATTCTGAATCTGCTTATTTCCTGTACATTATCTGCATTTAGTAATATGATCCAGTTTACGTAACTCTTACCTTGTTGCATCTCATTAAAGTTTGATGATCTGTAATTGAAAACCACCACAGTGTATTTTTTATTATTATTTCAGAGTCTTGTGTATTATTAATCGGAAGAAGTGATCGTTGTTTTCCAGTCTCTCTCCTGCGTCGGATGATTTGATATACTTACAATCTGTTGTCAGAATATGATTCAAATTATTGCTGCCTAAGTACCTAAGGTAAGAGTCTAACTGAGAAAGTTGTCCTCAGTCATGCTGACGAGTAGCTAAGTAAGTTGTGACATGTCTCAGAGTGAGAATTATGTTGCAGTCAATGGATTGCATCTGACGAGTCTGGCGGCCTCTTGGTATCCTGATACAGTGATCCAGTTTATGTCTGCCACATTAAAGTCACCAAAAACAATCTCTTTATTCTTAAAGATTGCTATAATTTGACCATCAAGTGTACACGATGTGTTACACTGAATATAATGTTCTTGCTCTCACTGGCCTGGATTAACACAAATACAGAGATACATCATAATATTTTATGACTCACGAAATCGTAATGACACGATTGCAAACAAACCATACCACGGGCGGGATTTGAACCCGCGGTCAGAGAGTCTCAAAACTCCAGACCGTCGCGTTAGCCACTAGACCAGCTAGCCACAATAAGATTCGTCCAACTAGGTATATTTCTACACCATAGGAAGGTTAGTATAGGCACCACTGTGACCAGAAATATACCTAGTTGGACGAATCTTATTGTGGCTAGCTGGTCCAGTGGCTAACGCGACGGTCTGGAGTTTTGAGACTCTCTGACCGCGGGTTCTATCCCCGCCCGTGGTATGGTTTATAATACTTTATGTTTCTGAATTTCAGCCACGAGGTGCAGCTCATTATTAACAAAAGTGGAAAAATAAACCAAAAATTGCCATTTTAAATTGAACCTTCTTGACTTAGTTTGGCCCACACAGTGTTTTTTATCAAGCCCCAAACTACTCAATAAAAAACCATAATATTTGTTTTTTCCTTGGTTTTTGGTATTTAAAAACTTTTCTCTCCATAACAAAATTGTTTTCCCTTCCAAAAAAAAGAGAAAGGAGAGAGGAGAGAGAAGAAGAGGGGAGAAAGGGAGAAAGGAAGGGGGGACCAAACAAAAAACTAAAGCGACGGAAGGGAAAAAGACAAAACCCCAAATTAATTATATGGACCAAAGGAAAGTAAATTATAAAGCGGGCTCTTACTGCCTGGTTACAATCAGAAAATATTAAGCTCACAACCCTTTTCAAAAATTTCACGGTTTTAAGGTTTTAAACTAAAAACTCAAAAACTTACTGGTAGAATAAATAACCATGGAATTTTAAAAAATTAGAACACCTGTCCCTTTGATACTGTCCAAAATTTATTTTCATTTCAAAAAACAATTCATACCTGCGCTTTATCCCGCCTAAAGAAAAAACAAAGGAATTCGCAAAGGGAGTAATTAAAAAATGAAAAATAAACAAAATGCATTTTAATAAAATTCTTCCCATTGAATTTGGCAAGGGGGGTTTAAAACAAGCCACGGCAAATAAATTATATCTAAAAAAGATCTTGTTTTTATAAAAACTATAAATTGGACTTTATTGCAAAGGAAGAAAAAAGGGAAAGAGAGGGAAGAAACGAAACTTTTTTGAAAGAAGGAAAGCAGCCGGCAAAAACTTTCCCAGACAGACAGGAAAAAAAAGGAAACAGAAACCATTTTTAATTTGACCAAAAAGTTTATTATACGGCTTTTGATAAATCCGAATTTGCCCTCTTTTAAACCCAACAATTAATTTAAATTTTTTTTGGAAACATAAGAAATCTAATTCATTCAATGGAAAATAAAGAAAACCAGGGGATATCTTAAAAAAAAAGAAAACAACCATTTGAAAAAGAAATAATAATCAAAAATAATTATAAAACTTAATTTTAAAAATACACAAAACGGAAAAAAGGGAAAAGGGGGGGGTTTGGGAAATAAAGCTAAAAAAAAGCTTTTTATAAAACTTAAAAATGTTTCAAAACCCCGCCCAAAGGATTTAAAGCCCGGAACCCCGTGTTAGACATAAGAAAATTTGAAAAACCGGAAGGAAGAGAGTGCAAGTCTCCCGTAATTGACTGAAATGGAAAATAGAGCCTTCAAAAAACCCAAACGCATTAAAAAAACTAACTTTGTGTAATTGAATAATTTTTTTAGGGTATGTACAAAGCAAGAAAATTTTTTCTTTTTAAACTACATATTATGGCGTACATAAAAAAAAAAAAACTATATATACTTTTCACAGTCTTATTTTAAGACCCGCCTTGTTCATTTTATAAGGATGGGGAAAAAACCCTTTAACTAGTTACAATCAACAAACAAATTTTAAAGGAAGCTAAATTTTCAATTTAATTGACCCTTTTCTTCCAAACCCCTTTAATACCTGTTTTGCATAAGAAGCTTCGACCCCAAAAAGTTAAAACTTTTTAAATGAAGGAAGTAATTAATTTTTTTTTAATGTTTAGATGCTTTTTTTCTCGCATTTTTAAAAAATAATTTTCCTTTTTTTGTTAAATCTAAAAATTTTTTTTTATTTGATTTAGCCCGATAAAAATTATACATAAGCCTGAAATAATTAAAATTAACAATTTTTAAAAAAAAAATTATTTCTTGGGGGGCGTAACTTTTCTTTCTCCGGGCCCTTTAAAAGATGAAAAATATAGGGTGGGAACAAAAAAACAAAAAAAAAAATAAAGGGAGAAAGGGGATAAATTTATAAAATTGGGATGGGGTTTAGCTTCAAATAAAGTTTTTTGAGGAGAAGAATTAAAACTGTTTAAAATTTTAGAAATTTAAAGATTTAAATTTTAATTTCCAAAAATAAGTTTTTCTGCTAAAAAATAATATCAGCGTAAACCAAAAAACCCCAAACACAGAACGTAAAAATTACAGCAACCAAAAAAGTAAATAACATACAAAGAAAAAACAGCAAAAACCAATCTTGCAAAGCTAAAGAAAAAAAATTTAGGGAAATTTACCCCCAACATTTAGAATAAAAAAAGATTGAGACTTAACAAAGGGGGAAATGTTTAAATTCCCCATATTTTGTCTACGGGAAAAATTTAAAATGAATTAAAATTACAACATGTTTTGTTGATTAAAAACCACGGTTCCAGTTAAGGGAAAAAAAATAAGTTCCCACATAAAAACAGTTAAGTCGTTTTTTACCCAGAAAACCAAAAATGAAAATAAAAGACCCCCTTTCCTTTACCATTCCCTCCTTTCTTTATTTCCACAACCCTTTTTGTCAATTGGTTACGATTTTCCAATTCCCCTCATTTTTGCCTATTAATTTCCTATTCAAAACACATGACTTCCGTTTTCCCCCCAAAACCAACCCCTTTTCAGTTAAGACATAACATCCCTCCACTGCTGGCCAGTGCTCCCACCCCACATTGATTAATAAAACCCTTCCCTCTACATGCCCTTTCTGCCATAAAAAGCCCCTTGTCAATGGTTCTGATTTTCCTACAGTATTTTTTCCAAGCAATTACACCAATTCCTGGAAAACCCTTTTCCAAAACTTCCTTTGCAAAAACCAACTTGCGGGGTTCCCACCCCCTCCAATTATCCCCATTCTGCCTTACCGAATAGGTCCTTTCCTATTCTGCCAACAGTTTGCCCCCAGCCAGCAGTAAAATTGCCTCCCATTTCTTTTTTGGGCATCCAGACTAACTTCCCCCACCCTCGTCCAATTAAAAATTTTTCTTTTTGGGGGGCCCCACCTCCCTTTTTGGGGAATGGGTTTGGGTTTAATAAAAAAATAATAATTTTTTTTTTTTTATTATCACAGGCAATTCCCCAACCCCGAAAAAGGAAAAATTTACCTTTCACCACCTGTTTTGGAAGGGGCTTTTTTTAAAAATAAAATAAATTTTATATATATTTTTTTTATTATTATTAATAATAATTTTTAAAAAACAGGGGGCGAAAAGATCAAACCCAAAACCAAGGACAATTTAAAAATGTTTAAATTAAATGGGAAAAATATTTTAATGATACACGTTTGTAAGGCGGCCAGCTTTAGGAAAGGTTTTACAGCTTTTCCTTACCCCTGACATACCTTCTGGTTTAACAAAAAGGAAATTCCAAGGGCAGCCAGCTTTCAGGGGGAAGGGAAAACCCTTCGTTTTCCTTACCCCCAAAAAAAAACCCCCCCCCCAAAAAAAAAAAAAAAAAAAAATTTAAGGTTCATTTTTAAAAAATCATTTTTTTATATTTTCGCTGTCTAAAATTTCCCTTTCATATAATAATTATTATATATTATAATATTTTTAAATAATATATAAATAATATTTATATATATATTTTATATGAAATCAGACACAAGTGATTTTGGATCATTTACCAAATGCGGGGGGCCAGGTTGACAAACGAACAATGTCCTCCTCCGAGATGCTGAGCCGCATTTCCTTCAAAGACACGCATCCACCAAAGCTTTGCTGGTGCTTTTTTCGAAATGATAGCTTAGGCCTTTCGTGTTGCAATAACACATCATCAGGAGCTTGCAAAATTGAAAAAAGAGGAGGGTGTCCGCAAAAAAAATTTCCCTAAGGACCCCCTCCTCTTTTCGCATTTTGAACTCCTGATGATGTGTTGATTGCAACACGAAAGGGTGGCTATCTGGCTTGACTAATGGCTTTTTTTGGGTATATACTGTTTTTTTCATAACGTAGTGCGTACCGTCTTTAAACCACAGGTGACATCACACAAATTACTAGGACCCAGTTTTTGGGGGGAAACATTTACCCAAAAAAATTTTTGCATTTTATAATTTAAATTTCAAGCATTATAGCTACAAAACATTCCAAAAGGAAAATACTTTTGTAACTCTACAAACATCTCTCATTATTTTTTCCAAATCTTTAAATGCAGGGAAAAACCAAAGAACTAAGAAAGGGGGAAAACATGCCGAGGCCTGGTGGCCCCCAACGGGGCCCAATAGGCCTACTGCTTTCCTTATGTGTTTTTTTCACTTATGCGTTTCAGTGTTTATAATGATAAACATTTCCCCTTTCCCTTTCTAAATTCTTTTGTCTTTATCAAGATATTGTTTTTTTTCCACATTTATCCACCAAATTCTGAGATCATTTACCGGGTTGGTAACAGTTTTTTTCCCATTGTAATTAGTATATTTTTTAATATTTTTTTTCTTTTTTTCTTTTACAAACATTATGAAGAAAATCATAAATCTTCCCGGTTTATTACAATTTGCGGGGTTTTTTCCGTAAAAATTTTTAAATTTTTAAAAAATTACTTGTTCATTCTTTTTCTTTCAACTGACTGCTACTCTGCTGACACAGAATAGTTCGTTGACAGCAGGTCAGCCTGGACAGCACGTCAACCAGGCTGCAGCAAAGTCAGCCAGGCTTACAGCAGAATTAACCAGGCTGACAGCAAAGTCTGAAACGCTCAGAAAATTCACCCGGCTGCAGCGAGTCAACCAGGCTGAAGAAAACTCGACAGGTCAGCAAAGTCAGCGGGGCTGACAAAAAGTCAGTCAGGCTGCACAGAGTTAGCCGGCTGACATCAGATCTGCCAGTGACAGCAAGTCTGCCGGGCTGACGCAGAGTCTCCGGGTGACAGCAGAGTCCCCGGCTGACAGCAGGTCGCCGGCGACAGCAAAGCCCCTCTGGCGACGCAAAGTAGTCAGTGAACAGAAAGTTAGGGGCTACAGCAGATTTCTGCCCAGGCTGACAGCTGTACCCCGAACATTTGCCTTCTTTGGATTATTTGTGTTCTAAAGTTTTTTTCTGATGTTTATTCCCCGTAACATTACACATTACAAATCTTTCCCAAACAACATACACCAACAACTTTTAATACAAAATGTGTACACGTTCTTAAAGTATACTGCATTTTGACACCTTTTTTTAAATTAAATATTAATGCATAAGTAGTATAAAGGAATTAAGGGAAAATTCCTTGTTTATGTAATTTCTGTTTTACTAAGAAAAGGGAATGATAGTCCCATTTTTTGATAACATTTTTGGGGGAAAAGATGTGAATTTGAAGAAGTGGTAATTTGAGGGGATTTTGTTTAAAAAAAAGAAGATATTCTTAAAAATCATTTTAAAAATTTAGGGAAAGAAGTAACAAACCTTGAGACATTTAAAGGTTAAACAAAAAAATTTTATAAATTATTTAATAAACATTTAGTTTTATTAGAATTATTTTTAAATAATTTCTCAGGTACAACTTTTCCGGGGGTTCCCAGCTTTCTTCCCCACTTTCTTCCCCACTGTTCCAGCATTCCATTAATTTCCCTAGATCTGGCCCCAAAAGTTTTTAAGTTTTCTCAAAACCAATTAATTTCATCTTTTTTTCCATTGTGATATAACTGAAGATGGAAATGATGTAACTGAGACTGCTGGAAAATGTCTGTTACTTAATAATGTCAGAGATGTTAGTAGTTAGGATTCTGGGATCTCCCTACCTGGAGGTCTCTTGGGGGTCTTTTCGAGGTAACGCCCCCACTCCCCCAGTCCTTTGCCAGCCCTTTGGGTGGATCACACCTAATTTCAGCCAGGCTTTTACTGTTGGTCTTGCGCAACCCATTGAAAAAACCGCACCCTTGCTGTCGGGATGACTTTAGGTTTTATCCCCGTTCCCTTTGAAGCAGCCAGGGGTCTTTTCTGTATGGCGGATTTTGACAACCCATGTGTCTCGGACACTTATTGTGCTTATGTCTTAGTGTACTCATGGCGCCCTTTTTTTCCCCCGGAAAAAATGTTGCACCGTCTGCCAAATCTTATGTTTTCGTAGGAAGTGATTTCTGTGAGCAGATTTGGTACCAACCCCTCTAGGACTTTCCAGGTGTAGATTATGATGTTCCTTTCTTGCCTGAGTTCCGGAGTGAGGGCAAAGCCTTAAAAACTTTCCCCGTTTTTAAAGGGGTGCTTGACTAAACTAATACAAATGGAAATTTTCAGTACATTCTCTAGATTGCGTTTCACCTGCCTTGAATGGGGTTTTTTAATGTAGAGAGTTGCCCGGGGGACAGACTTTAGAAATGGTCATCACTGGTATGACATCCCCTGCTTTCAAAGTTCTTATTATGCATTCTATCATTTTCTTCACATTACTTTGTAACTCTATTGAGTGGTTAGAGTTTTTAGTATACTCCGTTCCAGTATTTTTTCCTCACGTTTTCTTAACAAGTAACTAAGATTTGTCCCCCTTGAGCATTATATTGTTTTCCGGGGCCCCCTTTAAAAAATTTGGGTTTTATTCCACTTGGAGATTTACCTTCCCTCGTGGATGATACTCTTACAAAAAAAGGGCCCGGTGTTATGGTTTATATATCTTCTATGTAAATGGGATAAGGAACAAGAGGGAACGAGTACGTGCTTTGGGAAAAGATTTTTTTCAGGGTTTGAAATTTGAAGACCCATTCCCCACGGGGGGACTTATTTGTGTTGCGAAAGCGATCATTTGGTTATTAACGTCCCCTTGGAAACGCATTCCAAATAAAGGCGGCGAACTCCGAGAAATGGGCCAAAAATTTTACTCTTTCCACAGTAGGTTTTCGTGTTGATTTTTCACTCTGTCCATTGTTATCTTCAGTGTGGTTTAAAGACAGCCTTGGGCTAGATGCTTCAACATAGCCGATGGTTTGCTTAGATACATGATCACACGGGGTTCGAAAGGAGCCAAGTTTAAAGTAGAGAGTCGACAAGGTTTTCATGTAAACACCGCAGAGTTCATTAAAATCCCTGTTTAAGATTTTGGTTGAGGAAACCCAAACAATTATAATATGTTGACACTTATATTGAAGCAGAAGGGAGTCCATTTTTCCCATTAAAATTGAGGGAGTTAATGCGGCCGTGAGGCCTGTTTATTGCACATGCTAGACCAAATAGGCTACGCTAGCTTAAAATCATTTCTAGGTGATTAGGGGTTGGAAACTCAATGGATTTGGGCATTCATTTTAGAAAAGCACAAAAAAACCCTCCTCCTTGCCCTTTTGCCTGTGTCTTCTCATCCATGTATTAAAAAAATTATGGAGAACTGTCGTCCATAATGGTCAACAAGGGCTATCATGTCTGGGCGAGAGTGTTCACGAAACTACGTGAACTCACCAGATTAACGAAGCCTCGTTGATGGTGGACAGGATAGGAAGAGGCTCTATATGATTTTTTCAGCTTTAAAAATCGTGTGGACTGTTGTCCTTGAGCAAAGGGGGCTGTCACTACTTAGCTCGTGGTTTTTAAAAATCTAAATGGGGCCCAAAAAACCAAAGATATATAAAATTGAAGAATAACCGGGATTCGGGTTTAGGAGTTAGGAGTTCGGTTAACAGAAAACTGAAACAATAACAGTGTATAAGTTTCCAAATTACTGTGGATTTTGTTCACTCTTTTGCGAACACTTATACACTGTTGTCTTGGTTTCGTTTATGCAAACCAGAACTCTTAAACCCTTTTCGCAATCAAAAAAATTTTAAAGATTATTTTACTTTGTTTATGTGGCATGGTTTTTTTCCTGCCAACAGTTAGAACTTTGCATTTGTCTTATTAAACTCATCTGTCACTTCTCCGCCATGATCAGTCTATTTAAACTTTCCTGGAGTTCTCTAACGTCCCTCGTCGAAAAAAGGGGACGGCACAAGCGGCGTCCCCTGGGGGACGCCGCTTGTGACGACCCCCCCCCCCCATGCTGATTTCCCCCAATTTTACCCAAACTCTCTGCTGCCTATTAGTCAACCATGCCTTTACCCAGGAAAAAATTCTCCTCTATTCCGGTCCTTTAAATTTCCCTCAATAGCCTCTGTATGGAACTTTCGAAAGCCCTGAAGTCCATATACACAATAAATATTTAATACCGATTTACCTCCTCCAATACCTTATGAAAAAGGTTAGAAATTGGGAAAGGGCAGGCGCCCGGAGAAAAACGGTTTGAGATTCATTAACATTTTATGCCTTTAAGAGGCTACGAATTGTTCGGAAATTACTGATTCCATAAATTTTACCATATGGGGGGAAAAGGTTATTGGTCTATATTTTCGAAGAAAGGGACCTTCCCCCCTTGAAATGGGTTTACTTTTGCCATTTTCCACTTATCTGGTACTATGCCAGTTTGTAGGTTTTTAAAAGTTTTAGAAAGGTTTGCTGATTTCCCTCTTTACATTCCTTAAAACCCCTTGCAACAATTCATCAGGCCCTGGGCCATGACACAGTTACCCAAATGTGTTTTTTTTATTATCGCCTGTTCTACTAATTTATTATTTCGGGGAATTTCCCCAAGTATCTTCTTGATAAAAACTGAGGGGAAGTAAGTATTGAATTTTTCACATTTTTCCTTAACTCTCGTGATCTGCCCAAAGGATTCTTTTAAATGGGGCCTTCTTTCCAAATTTTACTTTGTTTTACCTGAAAGAACCCTTTTGGGTTAGTCTTCGAATCTCTTGCGACCTTCCCTCTAATCCCTTTTTGCTTTTCTTTTCCCTTTTTTTTTTTTTATCTTTTATTAATTACTGAGTTATTTAACTGCACATCCCATCTTTTGATAAGCTGTATATGCCTCTCTTTTGACCCAAAGAGATTTTCAACTATTGTTTAAACCTTTTTTTTTGGGGTCTTTTTGTTGACTAATTTTCCCCTTCTTGGAACAAAAAGTTGTCTGGGCGCTAGAACTATGCTCTGAAAAAAAAGTAATAGGGAACCCAAAATCACCCACCTGAACCCCTAGTCAGGGATCCCAATTTAGCCCCAAACCCGGTAATTTTCAGTGCCTGAAAATTTTAGCCAAACGAAAGTCTGGGCCAGGACTGATTGCAGTTTTTCTGGGAAATTTCCCTGATATATTGAAACTAAGTGATTTGTAATCACTTTTCCCCCAAACTCATCATTAACCTCAAGTTTATTAATTGCGGTTGTTTCCTCTGTTGGTTTGTTACAAACGTTTTTTAAAAGGGAAACTGAAACCCATCAAAAAAATCACTAGATAAGTTTCTTGTCACAATTTTTCAATAATTTGTCTAAAGTTAAAATCTCCCCATTGCCCCAACTTTTGTACTAGATGCCTTATGAATTTATCCATAGCAGTTCTGCACTCCATCAAGGTTTGGGGGGGCCCATAAATCACACCCAAAAAATTAAATTTTCACGACCTGGAAAAAAACTGAGCCAAACAGTTTGTGCGCGATGTTTTAATTTTATAAAAAAATTTTCTAACAAATTTAAATTTTCTTGACTACATCGCCCCTCACCACCCTTCCCTTTTACCCTACAGTGTGGGAAAATTTTTGCCCTGTAGTTGATTCAGAAAGGGATTTCTCATTTTCAAATTGAACCCGGTCTTGTTATAACAATATCTATATTTCCTTCATTTCTTTGACTCCACTAATTGTGGTAAACCCTTTTGGGAGCTAGTTTTTCGTTGCCCCCTTGTCTCTCTTTGTTTGTTGTCAATTTATTTGCCTTTATAGCAATTTATTTGAATATTTTTTTAAACATATCCCTGGGTATCCTGGTTACATCGGGTTTTTTCAACGCAGCCGACAGTTTCTCACAAACACCCATACCTCTATAAACATTTGTTTAAAATCCCAACATTCACCCAAAAACCCCCTCAATCGAACTGGTAATGCAACCCTCCAACCCCCGAGAGATGAACCCCTCCCTTTCTACATATAACTTTTGCCGTTGAATTGGGGCCCAGTTTTCAATGAAGGATTGCAAGTTCCTTGCAGTACGTGTCTAACCACAATTTTACCAATTGCACTAGCATCCCTTTATTGCCCACTCCCCCTTTTTGGGAAATGTACATATGATTAAACCTGACTAATCTATGGCTGACCTGTACTTTTCTGCAGCTCCCATCCCCCGCCCCTTCCCGATGTCATTTCACCAACATTAAGACAGTAATGGGCTTGTTCCATTTCCCACAAAATATTATGCAATGCTGACTATGTCACCAACACCCGCTCCTGGGAAATCTCCAAATTTAAAAATTTTTACCTTGTTAAACAGGGAGTCAGGGTACCTTTAACCTCGCAAAAAAGAAGTTCACTCGTCCGGGGAAAAAGAAAATTGATTTTCTACCCTTTACATTTTCCTATTAACCTTTTTATCTTGCCCCTTTTTGAATGTGACCACTTGCCACTTTAAAGCGGTGCCACTCTCCCAAAACCTATGGTATTTTTTCCTCCCCACCAACACAATATCTACATGATTTCCCAAAAACCCTTAGAAGAAACTTCGGCCTCCATTTTTTTCCTCCTAAAAAAGTGTAACCTCCCTTTTTCAACACTTTAAGTGAGTTCTAAAGCATTTCATAAGCCATGGTGAAGGTAAAACCCCCTGCTAAATCCCAAAACAGTTAGGGATATCTTTGTTTTTGCTGCTGCACTGAAGGCTGCATTTCCTCCCCAGAGTGGGAGTTTGTTGATTCCGTGAGTGTTCCTCTTTTGAAAACCTACATTTGAAATGGAATATAGTTGTTTTTCCCCTTTTCCAACATGGAATTGTCGACTGAACCTAGGTTTTAGGAAGTATTCAGGTGTGTTGCATTTTTGTTCGTGTTGCTTTGGGGGGGGGATTTGAAATTACTTTGTTAGTTGAGATGTCTGCAAAGTTTTTGGTCAAAGTACGGTTTGTGTTAAAGGCTATTTTCCCTAAAGCTGTTAAATTAATGATATTTTTTAAAAAGTTTTTCACTTTCTTTTACAATTTATGCCAAAAGGAATCATAGAGTGAAAGGTAACTCCTGTTTTTGTTTTATAGCATATTTGTTTAGTATGAAGCAAATTTTCCCATCTTGCAATATCCCGTGCTTTACCCTCTGCACCTAGAATCGTATAGAATTTAGGGAATCTAAATGTAAGAATAGCTTGTTTTGAGTCAGCTAGGGGTGATATTTTTCAAATTTTAAGTTTAAAAAACCCGGGGGAAAATTTCCGATTGAATGAAAAACCCCAGAAAAAATTTTTTCCCCAAAAATTTCATTATTTTCTTTTTTGGGTATTCCTTTCAATTTTTCCCCCTTCTTTATTGTTTAAATTTATTAGGGAATCTTTAATTTCTTCCCTACTTTGGTTTTTCTTAAAATTCCCCCTTGGGGGGTCAGATAAGTTACCTTGGAGGGTAAAAATTTTCCCTTGGGAAAAGGGTTTAACTATTTCCTTACAAGGTTTCCGGTGTTCTTTTTTTTAACTCATTCTTTTTCTCTTTTTTGGGAAAAATTTTTGGTTTTTGCATCTCTTTGGGCGGGTTGCCTGGTGGCTGCCCACTTTTCTCTTCTTTTTTTCACTTCGTTTGGGCCCTCTTTTTATCTTCTAATTTTTACTTCTGGGGTTTATACTTTATAACAAATGATGAACTGTGATCGTTTTGTAGAAAAAGGTTTTTCCATAAATGTTTAAATGTAAAACTTCCCCGAACAGGTGTTATATTTCCCCTAATTTTTCTTTTTTTTTTTTTCCTTCTTTTTTTCTTTTCTTTTCCTGTGTTTTTTTCTTGCCTTTTTTCCTCATTTTGGGAACATTTTTAATTTGTGCGTTTTTTCGTGTTTCTGATTTTTTTAAATGCTTTTTTTATTTGTAAATTTATGTTTTTTTTTTTTCCCACCTCCCCCACACTCCCCCCATACTTACTCCCATCAATTTTACAAAAATAAAAAATTAATCAATCCTTGGTGTTTTTGGAGTTTTCCTCAACTGGCGTTGGGCCACATTTTTGATCCTGTGGCAAGTCTCCCCTTGGTATTAAAATTGCAATTCCACATTTACCCAACTCAACCTCCAATTTTTCCTTATTTTAAAGTCTGCCCTTCTTATTGATTGGTAAGCCGTCCAAGTTTGACCCGAACGGCGTCTCCCCCCCTTTTGTCTTTATTGCAATTTGTTACTTTCCGCCCGGTATGTGCTTTTTCTGAAAATTTGGGGAAAAATTTCCAATTTGATCCCAACCCCGGAATTTTCCCATTTATCTGCCCCTTACCAGAATTTTTGCTTCAACTGGCAACACCCTTTTGATCCTGCAATGGCAAATCTGAATGTTTGAAAAAAACCTCAGTCTGGAATTACTCTGATTTAACCTGGGGGGTCAAGTTGATGAAACCCGGAAGGTCAAAGTTTCCTGTTGGAAAGTCCGTGGAAGTCGATTGAAACCCGGGAATCGCCACTTGTTGTCCCTTTAATATTCAATTCGCCAATTTTTATCCTGCATCCTGGTGTTTTAGTCGCTGTTTCCCCCCCCTCATTTTCCCCCCATTGTTTTTCCCCCTCTATATCCAAAGAATTGTTTTTTCTTTTAAAGGAAAATCCAAAACAAGTTTATTTAAACCCCGCAATCTGTTTTGTCCTGGTTGGCTAAAACCATTGTTTGGGGGCCGCACCCAGGAAGTTTAAAACCCCTTGTTTTCCCGAAAACCCGGGGCAGTTGCCAAAATTGTTGATCCTGTCTGCTTCCATCACTTGTATTAAATGGCAAATCCCCCCCCAAAAATTGTTACCCGCAAAAAGTCCCCCAACTTTGTTGATCCTCAACCGGGAAGTCCAAAACCCCATTGGGTTTCCTGCAGTCTACATATCCTCCACGATCCTAAAAACTGGAAAAAATTTTGTTTACCTGCAACCCGGCAGTCTTTCCACATTGTTGATCCTGCAGTCAGGTATCCATCTTGCCCGATCCCCAACCTGGCCCCAAATCCCACACATTGTTTATTCTGCAACCCGCAAGTCCACCACATTGTTGATCCTGCAACCCCGGCAATCTGCACATTGTTTATCCTGCAGTCTGCATATCCATCCATTGCTGATCCTCCCCCTGGCAAATCCACCACATTTTTGTCCTGCAACCTGGCAAATCCCACATTGTTGATCCTGCAACCCGGCAAGTCTGCCCAATTTTTGTCCCCAAATGCAAGTCTGCCACATTGTTGTCCCTGCAACCCGGCAAATTGCCACCCTTGTTGACCGCAACTGGCAATCTGCCACATTTTTGATCCTGCAACCCGGCAAGTTGCCACATTGTTGTTTTATCCAAAATGTTTTTCAAATGATTGCTTTACTGTTTTAATTTTTGTTTTTTTGAAACTTTTCCCTCCTTAATTCCAATTTTTGATTTCCTTCTCCAAAGGGCCCAAAGGTCAACAAGCCCCATTGTTTTATTTAATTAAACTGTTTACCAAAGCAAGGTCAAAAATTGTTTTTTTTTTTGCACCCGCAGTTTTAAAAGTTACCTTGCAGTTTTAAAATTATTTCCTAACTGGAGACACCAGTTACGTAGTTAACATTACATCGGGAAAACTAAAATTAACCCAAAATCTGCTTTTTTTCAGTAACATCCCCTTTTCTTTTCTTCTCTTTACCCTTTTGGCATATCCTCACCGGCTCTCATTTTCCTTGACCAGGGTTTCTTAGTCTTCCCCTTTTTATTTTGTGTGTGGGATTGTGGGAGTGTTTTTTTGTTGGGAGTTGTGGGATTGTGGGAAATGGGGGGGGAAATGGATCCTTTTAAAAATTCAATTTTCCACCTTGGGAACCCAAACAAAAAATTTTTGAATTACGGAAAAATTTTGCCCCTGTTGCCTTGAGTTAATGGTTATGACCCCGCCAGTGACCCGGGGCCCCTTTAAGGGTTTCCCCCCCAAAATTCTCCCATCTTTATTCCTCAGTTTCTAAGATTTTCCCCTTTTTTCCTCAGGTATTCTCCCTTTTTTCGCACTTTTCCCAAGGGACCTTTTTTCTGATTTTTCAGTCTGTTTCCAAGGGTTTTTTCGTTGCTTCCATTTAAGCTTCCCACCTCCCCCTTGTTTTTTTGTTTTTTTACTTTCTCAATTCCGTTACCCGGAAGTCCCACTGTGTCCCCTCAGTAAAACCCCTTATCACTTCCCCCCTTTTTGCATTTTTTCTTGCCCCAGTGACTTAGTGGTTTTGGAAACTTGGTTTTTTGTTACTGGGTTGATGTGGTCCAGGTTTGGAGTGGCCATGTTGGGTCTGCAACAGGAGTTTAAACAAGTGGTTAAAAATCAGGTGTTCATGTGTCGCAAAATTTTCACTTTCCCTAATTTTTTTGACTGTTGATCAAAAGTGGGTTTCCCAAATGGTCTGCAACTCCAGTTGGGGGCCTGGAACTTTCAGTGTTTTAAATTCCAATTAGGGATCAATGTAAATTTTGGTTTGAGGCCCCAATTCTACATTACTTTGTTTTTTGGCTTCCAGACTGTTTTTTTATCCGCCAAAAATTTTTTTTTTGGGAGAAAATTTGCAGTCGTGGGCCATTTAGTAACCTTCGCGGGTTTTTTTTTCCATCTAAATTCTTTCATTTCATTAATTCGGAACCTTTTAAACCCCAGCCTTTAGGGCATTTAAACCTCCCTGTTCTTTGTTTAATTTTCTTTAATTCCCCCACTCACGGGGCACTTTGAGGTTTTCCCCTTTCCTTTGTCATTCATTACCCAAAAATTTTGATGGTTGGAGGTGGAGTGTAAGGTGCCCACTTTATTACCTCATCACGTACATGATCGTTTTTGTTCCCCGTAAAGGTATTCTCCACCATTGAAGTGCCCCCTTTAAGGTTCCCTGCCCCCCTAATTCTTGGGGGCTGTTCAAGGCCCTTGCACCAAAAAAGGATCTCCCCCCCCTTCCTATTTTTTTTCTGTTCTTAATCATTTTCCCGGGTTTGTGCCGGATTTGGCCTCCATAAACCGTTTTTTATTTTTACTTTTGTTTCGTTCCAGGTCTCACCCCCCCTTCCCCCTAAATCTTTCCCCCGCTTTTCTTTCTCTAGTGACACCGGTTGTGTTTTGCCCCTTTTCTGTTCCAAAAAGGGTTCCCTTTGGTCTTCCCATACCCAGGGTTAGTTTTAAGGGGTGGTTAAAATTGTGGAAGGGGGAAAACCGCATTTTTTCCCCCCCCGAGGGACCCCAAGGGGGAAAGTTGCTGTCCCTTGCCTTTGAGGTTAAGGTCACTTGCAGCTACTTCACCTTCTCCTTATTGTTTTGTTGCTCCGACTTTTTGGTGTATTCCCGTTTTACCCCCTTGTCGTCTTCCCCCGATCCCTTTCCTTTTCCCCTTTTTTCTTAAAACTTTTCTTTACATTAATTGACGTTTTTGTGGACCCCCTTTTTTCCCCCGATCACCTTCTTTGAAGTTGTCTTTTTCCTAAAGGGGTTACAATTTCGGGTAATTGACTTTTATTTGTCTTTTCATACTGTTTTGGGCCCCCCCTTACGGGGCTCGTTTTGTTCCACTGATTCCCCAATTTTTCCTGTGTTTTGCTTCTGTATTTCCCATTTTAATGCCTTGTTTTTGGCCTTCTACACTTCGGGGGAAAAAAAGGAAATACTTTGGCTTCCCCTTAATTTGTGCTTAACAAAAAATTTTTTGCACGAATTTGGTTCCCAACCCATTTCTTTTACTTTTGTTGTTTCCGTCCCACAAACCCCCCCGAAATTTCTATACTTGTAAAAACCCCTTTTTAGTTTCTTTTCCCAAATTTTTGCCCCCTTCATTTTCCCTTATTTCAAAAAAACCAGTGATGCCCTCAAGGGGGCTTTATTGATGCCCCCAAATTTTGCTCTCGGGGAACCAAGTATTTTGGTTTTTCCCTCCCTTCCTTTTTCGGTATTCGCCTTACCTTAAGGTTTTAGTCCACACCACTTTGGTTCCTGTTGGACCCCCGTGGGGTCCAGGTTTTCCCTCTCCCCTTGGTTTAAAAAACCCCCCTAAAAATTTTAGTTGAGCTCTTTTCCCACCTCAGAGGGTTTCCCCCCCTTGTTTTCCCCCTTTCCTCTCTTTCCCCTGGTTTTGGTGGGGTTTATATGCAAAAACAGTTCCCCCCCGAATTGACTTTTTATAGTCCCTTTTTCCCTCCGCCCCCCTTAATTTTCAAAAATCCTCGTTTTTTTTGATATCAACCCCTCCTTTCCCCTCTTTCTCTCCTTTTTTTTTGTTTTGTTGGTGTATGTCTCCCTTTTTGGGGTTTCGGGGGAACCAACTTTTTTCCCCCTTTATTTTGTTGTTACTCCCTAAATTTGTTTGCGGGGCTCTCAGCTCCTGACCCCACCTATTTGTACCCCTTTTTGGTTTTAGGGGTTTATCTTTCTCCTGCCCCCCTCCCCTTACCGGGTTCACTGGGCCCTTCCTTCCCCGCTCCATTTGGTTTATCAAAACCCCGGGGAAAACTGTTTGGTTTCCCCCCTCCCTCTCTTTTTTGGTATGCCCTGACAACCCAGAAAGTTTCCTCTACTCTCTGATCATTTTTGTTCAACTTCAATTTCCCTTTTTTGTTTTCCCCTCCCGAACTCCTGGTCTTTGTCCACCTTGCTTTCCACCATTTTTTTCTTTCATTCCCCTGCCCCTCTGCCCCCCAGTGGTCCAGGGCCCCCATTTCCTTTTAATTTCTTTTTCATGACTTCCCCTTCTTGGAATAACCTTTCCCCCTTTCTTTCTCTGTTTCTTGGTGTTTTTTGGGTTGGGTGTGTTCCGTTGGGTCTGCATCAGGGTCATTCTTAATGATTCCTTCTGGTTCGGGATTGGTTTTCAGGGTTTTAGGGATTGTCAGCAGTTATCTGATTGATTGTGTGCTTTCCGGAGCATGCCCGGTTTATAAATACCCCCAAAATCTTTCTTTGAAGTGGGTTTGAGGGCTTTGGCCCTAGCCATTCTGTTGTGGTTTCCTTTGTGGTTTTTTTGGTTTTGTTTGGGGTTTTTGGGGTTTGTTGACCAGGTTTGAGGGTTTTCCCGGTCTTTTAAGTCCTGCCCCGGTTATCGTTTTAATTTCCCCCATTTTCAATCATCTGCAAAAAAGGGACACTTTGGTCAACCCTTTTCCTCATGTTTTTTCACTTCCAAAAATTTGCCGGTCCTGGATCACCCTGGGGACCCCCTTCCGGTGCCCCTGTTACTTCATTGTCCTTCGTTTTTGCCCCTGGGTTTTTCTTGTCCATTGGTGCCCTTTCCTTTATATGCGTATGCTCTGCCCTTTTCCCTTCTTTCCCCCGTGAGGAATGTGGGTCAAAGGCTTCTTGCTCCAAAAATCAATCAAACCCCCCCCTTCTCCGTTCTTCTTCTGTTATCGTGGGTTTTGGTTGTGTGTGTGTGTGTGTGTTTGTGCGTGCGTTTGGGGTTGGTGGGTTTTGGTTTTGTGTGTTGGGGTTGTGGTGTAAATCACCAGTTTCTCTTTATTTAGGGGGTTTCCAGGGCTGGCCCCTGCCTCTTCCCGGGGCTCTGGCCTTCCCCACCTGACTTCATTATATCGAAAGCTTGTAGGATCGCCCAACTCCATCGCCCTTCCCCAAAAACTATTACTTCCTACTTCCGGGTTAAGAAATCTTCCTAACATTCCTTATTATCTGGTCTAACGCCCTGGCCCCCTTGTTTCTTGTCCCCTCTTGGAAACTCCTTTTTTTGGCCCCCTTGTCAATTCCTCTCAGTATTTTGTATGTCGTTATCATGTCCCCCCTAACTCTCCTGTCCTCCAGTGTCGTCAGGTTGATTTCCCTTAACCTCTCCTCGTAGGACATACCTCTTAGCTCTGGGACTAGTCTTGTTGCAAACCTTTGCACTTTCTCTAGTTTATTTACATGCTTGGCTAGGTGTGGGTTCCAAACTGGTGCCGCATACTCCAATATGGGCCTAACGTACACGGTGTACAGGGTCCTGAACGATTCCTTATTAAGATGTCGGAATACTGTTTTGAGGTTTGCTAGGCGCCCATATGCTGCAGCAGTTATTTGGTTGATGTGCGCTTCAGGAGATGTGCCTGGTGTTATACTCACCCGAAGATCTGTTTCCTTGAGCGAGGTTTGTAGTTTCTGGTCCCCTAGACTGTACTCCGTCTGCGGTCTTCTTTGCCTTTCCCCAATCTTCACGACTTTGCACTTGGTGGAGTTGAACTCCATGAGCCAATTGCTGGACCAGGTATGCAGCCTGTCCAGATCCCTTTGTGGTTCTGCCTGGTCTTCGATCGAATGAATTCTTCTCATCAACTTCACGTCATCTGCAAACAGGGACACTTCGGAGTCTATTCCTTCATTCATGTTGTTCACAAATACCAGAAACAGCACTGGTCCTAGGACTGACCCCTGTGGGACCCCGCTGGTCACAGGTGCTCACTCTGACACCTCGCCATGTAGCATGACTCGCTGCTGTCTTCCTGACAAGTATTCCCTGATCCATTGTAGTGCCTTCCCTGTTATCCCTGCTTGGTCCTCCAGTGTGGAACTGTGTCAAACGCCTTCTTGCAGTCCAAGAAAATGCAATGCACCCATCCCTCTCTCTCTTGTCTTACTGCTGTCACCATGTCATAGAACTCCAGTAGGTTTGTGACACAGGATTTCCCGTCCCTGAAACCATGTTGGCTGCTGTTGAGGAGATCATTCCTTTCTAGGTGTTTCACCACTCTTCTCCTGATAATCTTCTCCATGACTTTGCATACTATACATGTCAGTGACACTGGTCTGTAGTTTAGTGCTTCATGTGTCTCATTTTTTAAAGATTGGGACTCCATTTGCTGTCTTCCATGCCTCAGGCAATCTCCCTGTTTCGATAGATGTATTAAATATTGTTGTTTGGGGTACACATAGTGCCTCTGCTCCCTCTCTCATGACCCATGGAGAGATGTTATCCGGCCCCAGTTTCTTTGAGGTATCTAGCTCACTCAGAAGCCTCTTCATTTCTTTCTCGGTTGTGTGCACTGTGTCCAGCACATGGTGGTGTGCCCCACCTCTCCGTCTTTCTGGAGCGCCTACTGTCTCCTTTGTGAACACTTCTTTGAATCTCTTGTTGAGTTCCTCACATACTTCACGGTCATTTCTTGTTGTCTCTCCTCCTTCCTTCCTTAGCCTGATTACCTGGTCCTTGACTGTTGTTTTCCTCCAGATGTGGCTGTATAACAGCTTCGGGTCAGATTTGGCTTTCGCTTCTATGTCGTTTTCATATTGTCGTTGGGCCTCCCTTCTTATCTTTGCATATTCATTTCTGGCTCTACGACTGCTCTCTTTATTCTCATGGGTCCTTTGCCTTCTATATTTCTTCTACTCCCTAGTACACTTTGTTTTTGCCTCCCTGCGCCATTGGGTAAACCATGGGCTCATTCTGGCTTTTTCATTATTCCTGTTACCCTTGGGTACAAACCTCTCCTCAGCCTCCTTGCACATTGTTGCTACATATTCCATCATCTCATAAATGGAAGGGAAGGGAAGAGGCTAGGTGGAGGTATGGGTTACAAAATTATTTGGAATATCAGCTAAATGAGTGTTATGAGGAAAGGGGGGGCGGCAGTATGGAAACATGGTGCAACTCAGGGACAGGTTGGCGGAGTTGCATAATGATAGATTCGATGAGGTACGTGTAAGGGCGGGAATGGAGGCTGTACTGTGGGGGGATAAGTCTTCGGGAAGTGTTTTTCGAAATTTTAGGATTAGGCAGAAGGATTCAACTATTTTAAACTTGGAGGTAAGTGAGGATTTGGGTGGATATTATAAGAGGCAAGTGCTAAATACTACAGAAGGCATGAGTAATTAGCTGACTTCTGGTCCAAAGGAAATCGAGGAAGGGGGAGGAAGGCAACGCTATGAGGAGTTGGGGGGGGTGAGTTAGGGTCGCGGGGAGAGAGAAAAATGGGGATTGGAGTGAGATCATCTTGGGGAAGTTGAGGAGGCAGTGTTCAGATTGAGTATGGCAAGGCGCCGGGTATAGATGGGGTTTCAAATGATTTTATAGAGTCCAATAGGACCATATTAAGTTTCTGCCTGGTGAGGGTTTATGAATTGGGATGCTGAGGGAGGGAAAGTTAGGACTGACACAGAGGACGGGAGTGGTAGTGTTAGTACGCAAAAAGCAAGAGGAACGGACACTGAGTGCGTACAGAGCTATCTCGCTAATGTGTATCAACTGTAAGATTTTCTCTAAGATACTGGGCAATAGGATGAAGAAGGTGATAGGTGGGGTTATACATAGGGGACAAATGGGTATTCCGGGAACAAGCATGAGAGATGGGCATGGTCACATTAGGGATTTTTTGGAGGGTTACAACGGCGGAGAACTTTTGAGTATTTATTTGGAAAATGCATACGACTGTGTGGATAGAAATTTTCTGAGGGCTAGTTTGATGAGTCTGGGTTTTGGCGAGGGAGTAGTGCGGTGGGTCGATATCATGTATTCATCGACAATGGTGCAGGTGCAAATTAATGGCAGGTTGGGTAGGCCTGTCAAAATGGAAAGGGGTTTGAGACAGGGGTGTCCCCTGTCTCAAATATTGTTTGTGTGTATGCAACATCCGTTTTATGGGCTCGTTGAGGGGGATGAGAACGTTAAATGGGGAGAATGATGGGTTTACAGAGGTGGTGGAGTATGTGGATGATACCACTGTTCTGATAGCTGGGGTGGAGGGATTGCATATGGTGGGAAGGGTGTTGGAGCTTTTGGGTAGGGCGTCTGGAATGCGGGTGAACAGAGCTAACTCAAGTTTAATGGAGGTGGGTTCTTGGTTGGGGGGGGGGCTTGGGGTTGGAGTTTGGGTTGGAAGTGGTGGTTCAGCTAAAAATTTGTGGAGTTATATACATGGCTGATGCACAGGAGGTTCGAAGGGTGAATTTGGAGGTGGTGGGGGAGAAGGCGGTGAAAAGGATAAGGAGTTTACGGGCGGGGTATGTCACCTTACTACAGAGGGCGATAATAGTAAATTCATTGGTTTATAGTAAAGTGTGGAGTGTAGCTGTGGTCTATCCATTAAGGGCTCAGGAGGTCCAAGAGATACAGAGGCGGGCATTTCGTTATGTTTGGGGTTTTGGGAGGGCATGGCTAAGCAAAGAGATGGTAATGTCGAATACACGCAGAGGAGGAGTGGGCCTCTTAGCATTGGGGCCGAGGGTGAAGGTCCTATATGTAAAAGAGATTCGTTAGGGCGGGAGGGGAGGGGGGAAAGAGGGGTAAGAATGGGGAAAGTGATGGAGGATGTGCGGAGATGGTGGTGCGGAAAAGAATTACTCGAATGTGAGGATATGCTAAGGTTATTGTTATTGTTTGGAGAGGCAGCAAAACTTAGGGTGGGACGGTTGGTGGCGATGAGTAGGGAACCGGAAACCATACAGGGGGTATCGGTCTACCCCTTGTATGATTGGGGGATGATATGGAACGACTTTCGAAAACTTAGGTTAATGCCAAGATTAAGAGAGTTAGTATATAGATTTATGATGGGGATATTAGCATCAAAAACTGTTTTGTGTGTAATGGGATTGGTGAGGGAACTGACCTGCGACCACTGTGGCGAACCGGAAACAGCTTTTCATGCGGTTTATTTCTGTGAGGAGTTGAGGAAGGTAAGGTTGTGGTTGGCGAGAGTCTTTAGGTTGATGGGTGGGGGTCATGTAGTGACCCTGCGAGCCTTAACATTAGAGGTTCGCGGGGGTCTCAAGAGAAGTGAAAAGGGCGATTATGTATGTAGTAACGGATTTTCTGTATATTTCCTGGGGAATGAGGGACACCGGGGGGGGGGAATTAGAATCAGGGCAATTACGGCAGGCATATATAGAACGGTTTACAGGAACAAACTTATTTACGGGGGACAATGGAGGGCATGTTTTCCAGAGCCCTACCGAGAAATTACGGTCAATAGACTCCTTCATTTGGCGAGCTAATTATATGTAAGGGACTGGCTTCCTTTATAAGCGGGTTCACGTTAGTTTTCGGAGGTGGGAGTGTATGAGGTAAGGTTTTCGCGAAAGAATGTGAGGTTCGGGAAGGTATTTAAAGAGTGTTGCTGTGTTGACATGTAAGTTTAGTGTGAAAGGTTTTGCCATGTCCAGGGTTGTATAATTTGGGGCCTTGTGATTAAAAGGGAGTTACAGAAGAAATGGTTATGTGAAGCAATCAGGTTTAGAGATTGACTTAGAAAAATGGTATTGTACGTATGGTCATACCAGCGTTATTGTAGGTTGTAGATGGCCACTAATAAATTTTTGTGTAATTCAGAATATACAAAACATGTGTTATTAATTTGTGAACGAGGTAGGCTGATGTTGTTTTAAAACATGTTTGAATATCTTGCATATTGAATTTTTGAATAATATGACAATGTTTCGAGGTTGATACAGTCCTTGCATAATGAAATCTGTGGTTGGATATTTAATGGGCTTGTATGCTAAGTAACGTGCATAGGTTGGTTTTGAGTCTCGTGTTGTGTGAGGGGATGGATGAATGTAGTGTAGGGGAGTGAGCGGGAATGAATGGTAAGGTATGAGGCGTACGTAATGTGCTCAAGGAAAGGGAAGTTCACTGTATCTGGTATGATCAGGTGGAACTACAGTTAAGATGAAAGTTAATTGTGTCAGGGTTTATTTTGTAGTTTAGGTAGCACATATCATATGTAATTGTTAGGGATCATCAGAAAACTTCCATATATAATGGACTTTTTGTTAATGGAGCAGAATGAGGACAGGAGGTAGCAGTATTGTGATGTGGAACCAACTGTTAAGAAGTATGGTGATAATTGACGAAATGTTACTGACGGAAGCATAGGCAAATATTGTTGGCGAGTGTGCTGTTATAATTTGGGGTGGGGTGGGATAGGGAAGTGTAAACCTATTGGATACTAACAGAACAACGCCTTTGTTGGTAGTTATGACTAGGGTGGGGTAATATAATTGTGATAGCGTATATAGACAATGTTAAGGCATTTGTAAGTTGGTATGCAGATACTAACATGGTTTGAAAAAAAATCTGTCTTAAAATAGCATTATACTTCATGATTTTGTTAATTGGTAGAGTTTTCATATCATGTATATGTATATTGGGGAAAAGTGATTTTAGTTGCAAACTATGTTAGGGAGCAAGGGGTTGTGCCAATATTGTGTGGCGGCAGCAAGGGTTTCCTCACCCTGCATATTACAGGTTTTGAGTGCGTGTAATCAGAGTGTATAGTTTAGTGTTCTCTAGATTGAGACAGATTATGTTGAGGTTGTATTTTGTGGAAATTTTGATGTTGGTCCATATGTTGGACAACATTTTGACGGTTGTTTACATTTGTGTATTCTGTAAGTGTTAAGACAGTGTTAAGACATTTGTTAGTTGGTATGCAAATACTCAAATGGTTGGGCAAAAACTGTCTTAAAATAACATGTTACTTAATGATTTAGTTTATATAGAGTTTTCATATCATGTATATATATATATATATTGGGGAAAAGTGTTTTTTAGTTGCAAACTAAGTTAAGGGGAAGGTGGTTGTGCCACTACTGTGTGGCACCAAGGGTGCCTCATCCTGCACTTTGCAGGTTTTGAGGGAGTGTTATCAGTATGTAAGGGTTTAGTGTTCACTGGATTGGTATAGATTGTGTTGAGGTTGTAATTTTGGGAAAAGGTTTTAAATTTTAAGTCCATATGTTGGACAACATTTTTATTTTTTGTGTACTTCTTGTATTCGTAAGTTTTTTAAATAAAATAAAAAAAAAAAACCCAGGGAATATTTTAAAACTAAGTGATTTTTTATCCATTTTCCCCAACCCTCAGCTTTAAAACCTAAAGATTTTTTAATTATTTAAATCTTTTTTGGCAAAAAACCAAAGTCAAGCAAAATTTTTTTCCTCTATTTTGGTTTCTGTCAAAACCCCTTTTCAAAAAAGCAATCCTAAACCCTTTATCAAGAAAGTCACTAGACCCAAAAATTTCCCTGTCTTTAAGTTAAAACCCCCATTATCACAACTTTTTCATATCTAGATCCCTTATAATTTCGTCTCATAACAGTTATTCCCCCCCTTCCCCAAACCCCAAGGGGGGGCCTAAAAATCACCCCCAAAAAATTAATTTATCACGTCCCTCGATAAACTGTAGCCAAACGGGTTTCGGGGTTCGATGTTTCTAATCTTGTTTTAATGTCTAAGACAAAAATTTAAAAATTTTCTCTGAAAAACCCATCCCCACTCCCCCACCCTTCAATACAACCAAGTATACCCAAAACACAAAATCCTAAAACCCGGGTTACACAAAATCATAAAACCAAATACACCATCACATGGAACAAAAATCCCCTAAGAAGATAAAAATTATGGGTATTTAAAAAAATGCCCAGAGAGTAGAGTGTTGCAAAGAACTAATATTTGAAGTAATAGCAGCACAAACAAAAATTTGTAGTAAAAACGTAGTAAGAAATAGTAAATTTTGGAGTATAATAGGGAAGATGTAGTCAAAGGAACAAGAAACTAAACACCCACTGCCAGGGTTTAAATTTCACGATGTGCGATCCCTTCCCTCACATCAGTGAGTGGTTTATATTGTCAGTGAAACTCTTGGAATTATTTTATATCTCCTATTACTATTATAAAAACTATAAATAAACTACTACTAGTAATAGTTAAAAACTCTTTTTCTGCCTCATTTATCACTACCAGAATACAATTTTCCCACCTTTCTGTTTCCAAAATTAATTCTACTATTACTACTATTAACAAGACACTCCCAAATTTCAACTACTATTCTACTATTACTACTACTACAGTTACAACTACTACTAAAAGGGTTATTATTATTAATACTACGCTTCAACAACCTAATTTCAACAACTATGCTATTATCACTGCTATACTTTTTTTTCAAAAAAATAAAAAACAGAGAAAATTGCCCTTATTTCCGACTCAAAATTTTTGGGGGGTTAATTACGTTTTTAAAATATAATCAACAACAACAAAAAAAAAAAAAACAAACTGACCCTTTTGCTTTGTTTCGAATCGGGGTTTTCACCAGAACCTGGGTTCACCAAACCGGGGTTCATCAAAAACCGGGGTTACCAAAACCCTGGGTTCACCAGAACCTGGGTTCAACAAAACCCCGGGGTTTCAACAAAACCCGGGTTCATCAAAACCCTGGGTTCACCGAACCGGGGTTATCAGAACCTGGGTTCCCCCAAGAACCGGGGTTCATCAGAACCGGGGTTCACCAGAACCGGGGTTAACCAAACCGGGGTTTTCACCAAACCTGGGTTCACCAAACCGGGGTTAACCAAACTTGGGTTATCAAAACCGGGGTTCACCTGAACCAGGGTTCACCAGAACCAAAACTCATTTGGAAACAAACCCAGTGAAATAAATTTTACTCCATTTATATCTAAAATTTTTAATAGCCGAGTAAAAAAAAAAACAGTTAACCTTGCCGGAGGGCGAACCTGGTATCTTCCCGACCGAAATCACCTGTGTTATCCGTTACCCACAAGGTCCTAAGTTGTAATTTTCTGAATTTATAATAAAACCCCACAACACACACCCCCACACACACACACCCAATATAATATATAATATATATAATATTTATATAATTATATATATATATTATATAAAATATAATTTTTATATAAATATATATATATATTTTTTTTATAAACTGCATACAGAACTCAAAGAAATCGAAAGAAACGATTTCAAACAAACCATACCAAAGGTCGGGGGTAGAACCCGCGGGGTTTTATCCCCGACCGTGGTATGGGGCCTTCTACGAAAACAAAATTCAAAATTTTTTATTTTCATCGGACAATTAACCCAGTGACACACAAGTGGGAAAAAGGGAAGGGGGGCCAGACTAGTAAAATACTAGAAAAATGGGGAGAACGAGAGTGATAGAACGAGAGGAAGGATATTAAATTTTAGTAATAAAAGTGGTGATGGTTTTGTGGTGGTGGTATTACCAATAGTGCTTGTGGTTTGGGGTAGTTTTAGTAGTTTTAGAAATATAGTAGAGTTGTAGTGTAGTAGTAGTATGTTAAATAAAAAGAGGGAAAAAAAATGAAAATTGGTTGGGAGTGATAAAAGGATCAGAATGTTAACAAAAAAAACATTAAAAAAGATTTTTTAAAAGGGAAAATTAGTGGGAAAGTAAAAGGGGACAAGTGCAAAAAATGTGACAGGAGCGAAAAGGCTTGACAAAGCTCCTGGAGAGCGAAAAAGTTGCCAAAAATAAAATGTCCCCAAAAAAATTGCCTTGGGGTCCTTTTTTCTTTACATATTGTCGGTTTTTTTCTAAACCCAAAATTTATACAGAATATTTAAAAGTAGGGAAATTTTGAAGGTAGTAGTAGTGTAGTATAGTAGTAGTAGTAGTAGTAGTTTGTAGTAGTAGTATAGTAGTATAGTAGTAGGGAGTAGTAGTAGACGTTGTTTCAACAGAGAGGCAGAGTTCAATAAGAAAATTGTAGTGGTAAAAGAAAAAAAAGGGGAAAAGGCAGTGGGGATAGTTTTCAGCGAAGAAATAGTAGGGCTTCCCTTTTTCCCTTTATGTTTGTGCCGGATAAAACCCCTCTGGTTTCCTTGTCCAGGTACAGCCGGTGGTCTTGCCATCTGCTGTCCAATATATTCTGGCGCTGCAGTCGGAGTGACCATCATATTAGGTCACCCAGCTGAGTCAATCGGCCCAGCCAGCTGTGTCGCAGCTGGCGCTTCACTACACCATCATTTTTTAATTCCTTAATTATCTTCTTGTTACTAATTTTAGATTTTTTTATTTTTAATTCTCTATAAAAATATCATTATGCATAACGTTTTAGGACCAGTTCTTTAATTCGTTCATATTAAGTTTCCTCGTTAAAATACATACATTTGTTTCTACTCTTAAAACATTATTTTTTTATTATTAATAACAAGGTAACCCAAAAAAGAAGAAACACTTTCATTATCATTCAGTCCATCACTGTTTTGCCAGAGGCGCACTAACACTACAGGTAAAAAATAGCAACATATCTGCAGGCGTCCTTCAGAGTGCAGACACTGTACTTCCCACCTCCAGAACTCATGTACGGCTAACTGATTTCCCTGAATCCCTTCAAAAATTTTACTTTACTAACATTACAACAGCACGTTAATTCATAAAAACCGTTTGTCTTCACTCCTGTCTAATACGTCCACGAACAATTGCTGGAAGTCTAAGTCCCTCACACACAAAATCTGTACTTCTTCCCTCCAACCTTTCCTAAGACAAACCCTACCCCGCCGTCCCTCCACTACAGATTTATACGCACTCCAGGTTTTTCAGTTTTGTTCAGCCCTTTCTAAATGTCCGAACCACCTCGACAACCCCTTCTCATCCCTTCTGATCTTCAAGCTATGTATTTTCTGCATTATATTCACACCACACAAGTCCTCAGACACGACATCTTCACTACCTCCAGCCTTCTCCTTATTGCGACATTCATCGCCCATGCTTTATGCCTATATAAGAGCATTCGTACCACTATACTCTCATATATTTCCCTCTTTGCTTCCATTTTTCCCTCATCAGTTTTATGATTCACCTCGTCTTTCATAGACTGATCTGCTGACAAGTCCACTCCTAAATATCTAAATATATTAACCTCCTCCATACTCCTTCCTTCCAATTTGATATCCAGCCTTTCATTACCTAATTTTTTTGTTATCCTCATCACCTTGCTTTTCCCAGTGTTCACTTTTAATCCTTTTTTTACATACCCTACCAAACTCGTTCACCAACCTTTGCAGCTTCTCTTTAGAATTTCCCAAGAGCACAGTGTCATCAGCAAAAAAGCAACTGTGACAACTCCCACTTTGTGTTAGACTCTTTATCTGTTCATCCCACACCTCTTGCCAACATCCGAGCATTCACTTCTCACACAACACTACCTACAAATATACTGAATAATCATGGTGACATCACGCCTCTTTCTATTAGGTCTGCTCTTACTGGGATATAATATCCCTCTCTCCTACATACTGTAACCTGAGCCTCAGTGTCCTCGTAAAAACGCTTAACTGCTTTCAGTAATCTGCTACCTGTTCTATACATTTGTAACATCTACCACATTGCTTCACTATCCACCCTGTCCATAAATGCACCAAAATCCACCCTAACCATAAATGCAACAAAAACCTTTTTACCCTTCTCTAAATACTGTCCACGTATATGTTTCACTATAAACACTTGGTCTATACACCCGCTAACCTTCCTAAAGCCTTGTTCATCTGCGATCCTGCTCTCCTTACTCTTAATTCTTTCAGTATTAACTCTACCATACACTTTACCAGGTATTTTCGATAGGCCTATGCCCTTATAATTTTTACACTCTCTTTTGTCTCTTTTTCCTTTATACAAAGCAACTATGCTTTCTCTCTGCTAATCCCTAGGTACCTTCCTGTCTTCCATACATTTGTTAAATAAAAACACCAGCCTTTCCAAAACTATATTCCCATCTGCTTTTAACATTTCTGTCTTTATCTCATCAATTCTGGGCCGCTTTACCCCCTTTCATTCTATTCACTGCCTCACGCACTTCCCTCACACTCACAACTGGCTCTTCCTCACTCCTACAAGATGTTATACCTCTATGTCCTATGCACGAAGTCACAGCTTCCCTATCTTCATCAACATCTAGCAGTTCCTCAAAATATTCCCTCCATCTTCCCGACACCTACAACTCTCCATCTAATAACTCCCCTCTCCTATTTTTAACTGTAGAATCTATTCGTTCCTTAGGCTTTCCAAAATTTTTAATCTCACTCCAAAATTTTTCCTTATTCTCAGCAAAATTTGTTGATAATACCTCACACACTCTCATTTCTTCTCCTCTTACATTCCTTCACCACTGTCTTAACCTCTCTTTTTCTCTCCATATACATATCATTCCTTATATCACATATCATTCCTTATATCACCTCTCATATGTTAACTTTTCCTCTCTTTACCGCATCATTCAACGAATCGCTCTTCATCTTCCCTTCCTCACCCACTTTCCTGTAGCCACAATCTACTGCTGAACAGTGTAACATCACATTCTTAGATCGATCCCACACCTCTTCAATCTCATTGCCTATACTCTAACTTGCCCATGTATCTTCTAATAGTTGTTTATATCTTACCCTAACTGCCTCTTCCTTTAGTTATAAAGCTTCACCTCTCTCTTACTTGTTGATGCCTTTCTCCTTGTATCCCATCATTTTTTTACTCTCACTGTAGCTTTAACTAAAAAATTAA
>NC_069497.1:1645813-1673740 GCF_026875155.1 Cherax quadricarinatus
ACCCAATGACATTCACTCTCGACCAGCTAACTGGCAGTTCACTCTTGTATTAATTGTCCAGATCAACTAACCAAATAGCTTGAGAGTCGGCTGGTCAAGGCAAAGTAATGTGCTGACTGCCTGGCTGTGAGGCAGATGCTCACTAATGCTGCTTCACTACACTCATAATCACTCTTTTATTCTGAACTGTAACTTACTGTTATGAGCAGCTCTTTACTTTCTGCCTTATTGTTATATTCTTGATTTAGCTTTGCAAATACTGTATATAGTAGTAAAGGATTATACGAGTAAAGTAAAATCTACTCTATTTTTGTCATGCCTCCGTTTGTTTATTTTCTGTTTGACTGATGTTTTTATTTAAGACTATGTAGAACAGGTGTTGAATTTGCTACCATCTTCCGTGAAACTAACTTTTTACATTGTAATAATCACATAAAAAAAAACTTGAAAGATAAGATCACGACAGATGCACATGGTGTAGGCAGTGAACTTCATGTCTGAATAAATGACTGGCTCACAGATAGGGAACAAGTGGCACACAACAGAGAGGTGTCTAAATAGCCATATTGAGAGGAATTTCCCAGGGCTCGGTTCTTGGCCACTCCTCTTCACAATACACATAAATGATCTCAAGGTGCAGCTAGCATAAAAGGAAAGAAAATTTGCAGATGGCACCAAATTAGGTAAAAACTGTAGCATCCAAAGCAAAATGACAAATCAGAGAGATCTGGACAATTTGGAAGTTTCAGTGCAGACACACTCAAACATAAAAACTAAATGTTTGGCAACAAACTACAAAATAAGTTTGGAATAATCATAAGCAACGACTTCGAAGGCAGAATATCCAATAGAACGCTTGACTTCTGTTAGACAGCATCCTGAATATGACATCCAAGTTTGGTTTCAAAATTTTATATAATATAATATACATGATGTGATGGATAGGTAGAGAGATCTAACAAACTCTTACCATAATTCAGAAATAAACATTATAAAGAAAGTCTCAAAGCCCTTTTTTCTTTGTCTCAGGAAATGTAGACTACGAGATCTCTTTTCAGCTTTTAAGACAGTTAATGTCCTACACCATGAAAGAACGTGATACATGATGCGTAGTAGTTGATAGGCCCTCATGACTGATGCTACTATTTATCGATCAAGACTGATTTTTGCGTAATTCTGCATACACAAATTTTTCGCTTCCCTTATTCGGCAAGACGAACGTTGCTGTATATACTATATATATAATATATATATATTATATATATATATATATATATATATATATAGAGAGATGAGAGGAGAGAGAGGAGGAGAAGAGAGAGGGAGAGAGAGAGAGGAGAGAGAGAGGAGAGAGAGAGAGATGGAGAGGACGGGAGAGAGAGAGAAGAGAGAGGGACAGGGACAGACAGGACAGACAGGACAGGACAGACCACAGAAACAGACGAGGACAGGACAGAGATTGGGTGTCCACCTCTGGGGCACAATTTTGGGATCCACAATCCTCGGAGAAGTGATAAAAAGGCTTCAAAAAGAAGGATTTTTGGAAATTACTTACTGAGCCATTATGAAATATTACACTTCCCCTAACACCCTATTCTTTTTCATTCTTTTTTACCTAATAGGGAATTTTATTACATAATGTTACAAAAGATTTAAGAAATATATGGTTGATATAGATGGCGTATACGTGCACATGAGTGTGAGAGATACGTGTCTACTACATATTGTTTCGTGTTTGTCTCTGATTATAATGCAAAAATCTCATCCAGCTCCTCAGAAGCTGGGGCACGTGCCCAAAATTGAAAAGCAGCGCTGAGCCACTGGAACAGAAAGCTAGCTGCCCTGGGATCCCTAGTTACCCTGATGAGTCTTTTGCCTAGCTCCTAGCACTCTTTCCCCATGAGCCAAGGGTCTCCGAGCCTGTGAGGGCAAACATATAATGATGGGTAAGTTCTCCGTATTTTCTCGACTTTTGGGACTCCCTGAGGCTGGCAGCCGCTCCTCATTCCTCCCTGGTGTATTGGAGATAGGTATCAGTCAAGGTAGATTGCACTGTGTAGTCCCACACCTCCCGCTTGCCGTCGGCCCAGGCTTGAAGGGATGATGCCCATCTGGAAGCTTTTGGCTTCCATCTTCTTTTAGATCTGCACGGTAGGGGTGGCTCCCTTTACTGCTGGGTATCGGTGTTGTGAGGATCCTCTTGATTAATATTATTAACTTCATGTTTTGCAGTTCTTTCCCTCAGATTTACGGACATAAAAGACCATGGTGCACGAATCCGGGACTGCTACTTCACTGTCACATATACCCTGTATGTATGTATGTACGTATATATATATATTATATATATATTATATATAATATATATTTTTATATATTATATATTTATAACATGTGTGGGTTTGTGTGTGTGTGTCGTGTGGTGTGTGTGTGTGTGTGTGTGTGTGTGTGTGTGTGTGTGTGTGTGTGTGTGTTTGTGTCATGTGTGTGTGCAAGACAAGCCACTGGGGTGAATATCTTAGCTTAAGTATTTTTACACTTCTCAGTGCATCATCATGAGCTATTACAATGTTGCAAGGTAACAAACTGAAGCAGAGGAAGTTTTCTCAGAGTTAGCGCAGAGCCACAGGTCTCTTCAGAATCCCATTCTGAAGAGAGTGATCGTTCTGAGCAGTGATCATTCTGAGAGTGACTGAGGCTGGTGACACTCCCGCATTGCAGTAGACTGTAAGCCTACTTGCCTAGTTCTCATAGTTCCCCCAGGGGGCAAGCCTGGGGGTAGCTGGGGGGGGTCATGCCCAGACATTGCATCACTCTCACTTCTCGGACCAGGAACCTAGAGTAACACCTTGGCCCTCCTTCTCTCCCTCGTGGGCATGCCCGAGGGCCTTGGGCCTTAAACACTGCTGTGTAACCAGGATATCGCGAATAAAGTAGGAAACCTCCGACGAGTATCATTTGGACCGCCTCGATAAACGACATAATTATCCCATTATAATTGGGGCGCGGCAGTCGAAGCTGTGTGTTTGCCAGGAGACGGGAAGAAGACGGACAGATGAGTTTCAATTCATCTTCCCAGACAAGATGCATCCGGCTCTCATCGAATTATCCGAAGTCGTGTGTACAAGGGTCGCGCATCCAGACACAGTACATGCGGATCTAGCCGAAATTTGCTCGGAATTTCTTCGAGTAATATAAAAGAGAAATATAAGCTACTTCACCCCACCAGCATCCCATACTTTTCAAGTTCAAGTGTTTAGCGTCACCTGTATGGGTCAGCCCAGCCATTTCAGCAATAGGAGGTTGAGTTTTGTGGTGCTTTCGCGGTCTAGTTGTAAGTTATTTCTCCCCGTTTTTGTGGGTGGGAGGAGCAGGAAGCAGCCGGCTTTCTTGCTACACTCACCACGCTCCTCGCACCACACTACCACTTATAACACCACGCTAACCGCTCCTCTCTGCTGTTCTCTGTGGGGAATTCACACTGAATTCACAGAGAAACAGCAAGCTGTGTATCTCACACTTGCGGTCTACCTTACCTTCAGTAGTCGCCCTGTTTCGATAGATGTGTTGAAAATTGTTTTTAGTAGCACGCATAGCATCTCTGTCACTTTCAGGGAGAGAGACTGCTATGCTGTTGCTGGAGAGATGTTGTCCGACCTCTTCCCCTTTGAGGTATTTATCACGCTTAACAACCTCTTCACTGCTTCCTCGATTGCCTATGTTATTGTGTCTAACACATGATGGGTGTACTCACCTCTCCGTCTTCTGGAGTCCTTTCTGTCTCCTCTGTGAAACTTCTTTGAACTTTCTTATGATTGGGCTCCTCACATACTTCTCTGTCGTTTCATGTCATCTCCCCTCTTCCTTCCTCAGGTTGATTACCTGGTCTTTGACTGTTGTTTTCCTTCTGACGTGGCTGTACATCAGTTTTGGGTCAGATTTGACTTTTCCGCTTTCTATGTCATTTTCGTATGCCACTGGGCCTCCCGTCTTACCCGTGCATATTCGTTTCTCGCCTCTACGACTGCTCTCCTTATTCTCCCTGGGTTCTTTGCTTTCTATACTTCTTCCATTGTCCAGCACACTTGGTTTTGGTCTCTACACCTTTTGTGGTGAAACCAAGGGCTATCCTGGCCTTTCGTTATTACGTTATCCTTGTTGTACAAACCCTCCCCTCAGTTCCTTGCATATGTTGTCACATCACCCATTTCTGAATTGCCTGCAGGCCCACTGTCCACTGAACTCCCTGCAAGTAATTCTTCATGCCTGTGTGGTCCTCTCTTGAGTTTGGCTTATTTGTCCTGCCCTTTTCTGCTTCCTTGTCCGCCTGTAACTCTACTTATGTATTCGAAGCTCAGAATCACGTGGTCATTGACCCCGAGGGGTCTTTTCATATGTTGATATCCTCAAATATCTGCACTACTTAAGGTGAATAATATGTAAAGTCGTTGCTGGATCGTCAGTCCCTTCTCTCTCTGGAAGTGTCCATTACTTGTTGGTACTTTGAGATTTTCCTGTTACAAACCTCCATCATCTTAGCCCCCACATTTCTGGGCTTCCCATTAGCCTTCTGGCCACATTCAAGCCAGTGGTGTCACCATCGTTGTGTTACTCTCACATACTCTTGCCTCGGCCTCCTGTGTTCTGTTGGTAGTTTTATATATCCATGGACACTTACCACCTTGGGACCACCAGACTGAAGTGTCCTATTATGTAGGTCTCTTGCTTTTCCTTTGCCACCTCTCTCCAGCTATCAAAAATTCCATTGGGTTTTTGATGAGCAGTTGGCCACTCCTCCACCCCTTCTGTTCCCTCCGTCTTTCCTCAGGATATGATAATCCTGTTGGAAAGATGGCAAACCTGTTATCGTTTCTGTGAGCTTGGTTTCCGAGTGAGAGCTATGATGTCTGATGCTCTTTGATTCTCACGTGCTCCACTCTCCCACTTATTTTGTTATTCCTCAGCGTTGGTGTACCATACCCTCAGTTTTCCTCTTCCAAAACTGTATTCTGGGAGAGGTATTGTGGGGGTAGGGGACATGGCAGTGTGCTGTAAGGTTTACAGGGGGGGGGCCAAAAAAAATAACTCTAGGGTGGGGGCTGTAAGTGTGTTTGTGGTTTGTGTTGGTATAGTTCTGGAAAAAACTGGTCTGGAACTATGTCATGTTGCCAAACCTTTGCACTACTCTAATTTCTTGACGTGCTTGACCAGGTGTGGATTCCCAACTGGTGCTGCATACTCCAGTATGGGCCTGACGTATATGGTGTACAGAGTCTTGAACGATTCCTTACGAGGTATCAGTAAGCTATTCTTAGGTTTGTCCAGGGGACGCCCGTATGGCTGCAGCAGTTATCTTGATGATGTGTGCCTCAGGAAAGATGTGCACGGTATTATACTAACCAAGATCTTCATCCTTAGTGTGTGTGTTTGTCTGAGGAGAACAGAAATGGGCCTAAAGAGAAGGCTTCTCCCAAATTTCCTTAACTTTTTTCCTCTTCAGATTTCTTTCATTTTTTGGAGTACGTTAAGAAGTGTTCCACTCCCTTTGTTTTGGGTAAGTTTCATTAAAATAACCAAAAAAAAAAACCAAAAAAAAAAAACATTACTGAAAAATGAAATTTCGTTCTAATTGGCACTATGTTTGGTGATTTGCTCCTGATAAAACCAATGTGATTGCGATTTTTTTGTATTCGAATCTCGACCAGTTCTGAGATTTGTTTGTATCGTGTTATTACGGTTTGGTGAGTCATGATAGAAAAAAAACTTGGAATCGTTAAATAAAACGGACTCCTCTGATCGGCTTTCAAAATTTTAATCGCCTGTAGTTTTCAGAAAAACAAAGACTATACAAGCCCTTAAGTGATAATTTGCTAATTTTATTAAATAAATGGTGAAAATTATTTATATATAATAACTTGAGAATGCTTCTCATGTTTAGCTTCACAAATTAATGACGTATTCTATAAGAAGGATAATATCCCTTAATTTTAGTCTTAATTGTTGCAGATTTGAAATTTAACAAAACTGTTAAAAAATTGGAATCGTTAGAATCAGATTAATTTCTGGTGAATGACATTTCTGATCGGCTCCAAACTTTAAACGTTAATTTTTTTTTTCTTTTTAAGGAAAGCTATCATTTACTTTAAGTTATGTAAGTTTCAGTTTGTCAGTTTTATTAAATAAATTATTACCCATGTAATAAGTAAATAATGCCCCTTATGAAAGGCTTGAAACCCTGGGCATCAGTATATATGAATGGTGACTATTTTAGTTTTGATTTTTGTATCAGTTTGCCATTTTTTAATAAATTTCATCGTATTCGATTTTCTAATAAAAATAAAAAATAAGTATTCTTTTGTTATTGGATTATAAATAATTTGATCTAAAAGGCAAATAAATCAAGAAAACTTAAACAAAATCGTGCTTAAAGAACTTTTTGAAATTTTCGGAACTTTCTCAGCATTATTTCTCACTTCTTTCTAATTAATCATTGTTTATTGCTTTAGGAATATGTTAGTGCACTGTATCTAGGTCATCATTCACAGAACTATTTGCTAGCCTGGGTGTCGTGACTGTATCTAGGTCATCATTCACAGAACTATTTGCTAGCCTGGGTGTAGTGACTATATCTAGGTCATCATTCACAGAACTATTTGCTAGCCTGGGTGTCGTGCACTGTATCTAGGTCATCATTCACAGAACTATTTGCTAGCCTGGGTGTCGTGCACTGTATCTAGGTCATCATTCACAACATTATTTGCAAACCTGGGTGTCGTGCACTGTATCTAGGTCATTATTCATAGAACTTTTTGCAAGCCTGGGTGTTGTGCACTATATCTAGGTCATCATTTACAACATTATTTGCAAACCTGGGTGTCGTGCACTGTATCTAGGTCATTATTCACAGAACTTTTTGCAAGCCTGGGTTTCGTGCACTGTATCAAGGTCATCATTCACAGCATTATTTGCAAGCTTGGGTGTCGTGTGGACAATGTGCCGATGGCCAGTCCAATATTTTATTTCAGTGTGCTGTATGACCTTAGTGAGTTTAGCGCTTAGTTATGATTATAATGATGCTTCAGTGTGATAACTGATGAAAACCATCTATGGACTCCTGGACACATGGACCTTGGGAAGACATAGATGCAATATTACTGATACACTCTTGAAGTCATTCTGTTTCGCTCCATTCTCTCTACATGTCCGAACCACCTCAACAACCCTTCCTCAGCCCTCTGGACAACAGTTTTGGTAATCCCGCACCTCCTCCTAACTTCCAAACTACGAATTCTCTGCATTATATTCACACCACACATTGCCCTCAGACATGACATCTCCACTGCCTCCAGCCTTCTCCTCGCTGCAACATTCATCACCCACGCTTCACACCCATATAAGAGCGTTGGTAAAACTATACTCTCATACATTCCCCTCTTTGCCTCCAAGGACAAAGTTCTTTGTCTCCACAGACTCCTAAGTGCACCACTCACTCTTTTTCCCTCATCAATTCTATGATTCACCTCATCTTTCATAGACCCATCCGCTGACACGTCCACTCCCAAATATCTGAATACGTTCACCTCCTCCATACTCTCTCCCTCCAATCTGATATGCAATCTTTCATCACCTAATCTTTTTGTTATCCTCATAACCTTACTCTTTCCTGTATTCACCTTTAATTTTCTTCTTTTGCACACCCTACCAAATTCATCCACCAATCTCTGAAACTTCACTTCAGAATCTCCCAAGAGCACAGTGTCATCAGCAAAGAGCAGCTGTGACAACTCCCACTTTGTGTGTGATTCTTTATCTTTTAACTCCACGCCTCTTGCCAAGACCCTCGCATTTACTTCTCTTACAACCCCATCTATAAATATATTAAACAACCACGGTGACATCACATCCTTGTCTAAGGCCTACTTTTACTGGGAAAAAATTTCCCTCTTTCCTACATACTCTAACTTGAGCTTCACTATCCTCGTAAAAACTCTTCACTGCTTTCAGTAACCTACCCCCTACACCATACATTCCCAACTCTCCCACATTCCCCCCTTTTCCACCCGGGTCTTACCCCTTTTTTCCCAAAACCAAAAATGCCCAAAAAACCTCTTTACCCTTTTCCCAAAATTTATGTTCCTAATGTTTCACTGTAAAACACCTGGTCCACACACCCTTCCCTTTTCCCTTTAAAGCTTTCTTGTTCATTTGCTACCCTATTTTTCCGTTTTTCTCTTAATTTTTTTAAATTTAATTTAAACCATACATTTTTTCCCAGGTAACTCAACAAAACTTACCCCCCTAAAATTTTTTTGCACTCTCTTTTACCCCCTTTGCCTTTTAAAAAAAAGGGAAAATTTATGCATGCTCTTCCCAAATTCCTAGGTTTCCTTTAACCCTTTTCCCCCATTTTTATTAAATAATTGCCCCAACCACCCCAAAAAACTTTTTTCCCCACCTGTTTTACATTTCTATTTTTTATCCATAAATTTTCCCGGTTTTCCCCCTTTCATTTCCCAACTGCCCACAAATTTCCCCCCACACTCAAAAAACTGGCTCTTCCTCACTCCTACAAGATGTTTTTTCCTCCTTGCCTATACGGGGGAAAGTGTTTGAAAAGGGGCTTTATGACCCCTTTTTCCCCCCAACTCACGTACCAAAGCAAAAAAACCACGCCCATAAAAGATTATAATATGTTATTTCCCCAACTTACGGGAGATTTTAATACTTGGTGCGCTTTCCTTTACGGTTAATACGTCCCTCAGCCGTTTTGGGAAACTCACCCCAATTTTTCATAAGGGTTGGGGGGGTATATTTTTCCCAATTGCCTCATATAGAGCCGCCTCCATTCAGGGATTAAAAACTGTATGCTTGCCCGGGTAAATTTCGTTTCCGCTATTGCCCAAAGGGGTTTCCCTCAATAGGGTTTGGGTCTGGGAAGTTCCCCTTTGGGCCAGTCATTAAAGGGAAACCTCACTTCACAGTCCTTAAACCACTGAACGGTAGGGGCTTTTATACAGGGGTGCACTGCCCTGCTTAAAAAAACTGTTACCCCCACATTTTGTTAAATCCCCTTAGGAAAAAAATTTTAAAAAACCCGGGTTTTTTATAGTGATTGTTTTAAAATTTTTTTTGGGAAAGCAAAATTGATTTCACTAAAAGCACTGAAACCCCCCCGGGCCCATGAGCTAGTTGGGTGTTTTGCCCCCCACAGGTGTAGAAAGGGTCTGGGGGGGTCACAACCTCGGGGGCCGGGTTACACATGTCCCCCCCGGGTAAAAAGGGGAAGGGTAAAGGTTTGCTTCATCACCCCCAAATTTCCCTTTAGGGAAGTTTTTCTTTGCATAACCCAAACCTACGTTTCTTCTGTGGTTTTGGAGGGGAAATTCGGTTTTTTTTCCCGGGCCCGGGGGGCTACTGTAGCCCGTTCTGTTACACGTTTTTTAAACAAGTTTTTACAGCCCTCTGGGGAAAAAGTTTGGGGGGTTTTTTTCTTTCTTTTCTTTTCGTGGACACGAGAACATAGGGGTTATCTTATGTGTTTACGTTTAAGGGGTTTCCCTTTCGGGGAAAGGGGGGGGGGGGGGAGGGTTCCTGCTCTCCCAATTCCCCACAACCTCCGAAATTTAAAGTACTGGAGTTATGGATGTATTTATTCGACTGCGCTCCAAGATTTCACGTCAAGTATTTTCCAAAACTTTCCCCATTTGTTAAGGTGTTTGAGGGGAATTTTAATGTGCAGTAAAGGTTCTCGGGACTTTCGTATTTTTCTCTAGATCTGTAATTTCCCCTGCCTTAAATGGATATGTTAATTTTCCGTTTTCCCGGGCCTTAGGGAAAACAAGTGTTTTTAAAAGGATCTCAATGGCTTGGCATCTCTTGTCTTAAATGTTTCTTTATGCTTTCCTATCATTTTCCCTCGCAATGTGTTTAGTGACACTGTTGAGATGCTTGAACGTGATATCCTTAGACATTCCCAATTTCCCAAGGTCCTTCACATTATTTTTCCCACTTTTTTGGTGATTGGAGTTTGTGGGTATACTAGCCCTAGTTTTTTGTGTGCTAACCCCCATGATCTCACTTGTCAACGGCTTTTGCAAAATTATGTATACTACATCGGCATTTGTGTGTTTTTCCCGGGTTTTTTGTAAAACAATTTTAAAAAAGTGTTTGTTCGGTTGCTTGCTCTGTCTTTATCTTTCCCCGGGTATGTCGTTGTTGTTTTCGTCCTGACTTTTATGCTTTCATGGACCCAGGCTCAGGATAATCTCCCCCTTTTTGGGTTAGGGGTAATTTGTAATCTATTTTTTTCTTATTTTTTTTTTTTTGTTAAGGCAAAGTGCCATAAAGAGAAAAATAATCTATATGACATTGTAAAAGAGTTTAGACATGGGGTTTCCTGCGAGCCTAAAGTAGGGTAAACATGTCCCTTTGTTTTTTATAAAGGAATTTACCCTGGCGTCTTTTATACAAACATTTTTCCCCCTTTTCAATTTTCCAAACATGCTCGAATCAAAGGGGAAAATTCACAGATATTTTACTAAAGATTTTGAAGTGATGGTTCCCCATTACCGGGGATTTAAAAAACTATTTTTCCTTTTTGGGTTTATTTTTTCCTTAAAAGTGTAGGGTTTTCTTTTTTCCCGAGGGTAGTCATAGTTCGTTGTCTTTAAAACCGTTTGCGGGCTGGCTTTTGCTCTAGTGATAATATTTTTGCTTTTTTCTTTTTCTTTTTCAAACTTGGGGACAAAACCAGAGCACTGTCGCCTTGTAAAACAGAAAGCTTACACTTGATTGAGGGGTATGTCGTTTACTTTAATATAGAAACAGTAGGGGACCCAAAATATTCCCTTGGGGAAAACCCCAAATGTTTCGGCAGGAGTTCTGGGTCTGTTGTTGATTTTTGGAAAATGTTCCTTTTTCCTCAGGTCGGTTTTTAAAACCCAGTTTACAGAACCTAATCGATAGCTTTTTTTTTTTAAATTTATTTTATGGTTGCCCTATCGAGGTCTTTTGTAAGTCGGGGTCCCCCATCCCTATGGATTCCCTAACGTTTTTAAATTTCTCAGTTTTGTCCATAGTTTAAATTAGGGATGTTTCGGCAGGGGAAGATTTCCCTTTAAAAACCTGACGATAACTATGTTTTTGTCTTTAAAGGGAAAATTTACCTATTGATAGAACACCGCTTTTTCGGGAAATTTTTGACATCAACTGAGTTTTGAAAACAGGCCTATAGTCCGACATCAGTTTTTGTTTTTCTTAAATATCGGATTAACTCTGGGCCTCCATAAAACTCCCCCGGGAAAGGGTTATGTTGGTGATGGAAAAATTTTATTATGGGGTTTGCGTTCAAAACCCACCAGTTTGGGGAATTTGGGGAGATGAATCTTTTCCCACTACTTTTGGTTAGGATTCATTTATTTTAGTTCTTTTCGCACGTTCAAAAGGTATCCCTGTTAGTTAAAAAAGTGTTTGGGGTGACCTTTTTATTACTGTAGTAAGTTTTGAATTTTTTGGGAGTTTTGTGTTGGAGGCTTTATTAGTAATAATTTTAGTAAAAGAGGTAGAAAGTAGAAGCAAAAAAATGTGGTAAGAAGTGGTGTCTTTGTAGTAGTAAAGGGTGGTAGTCGTTGTAGTATAAAAAGTGGGTCAGTTCAAAGGGACAAAAAAATCGAGAAACCTAAAGGAGTGCAAAGGGAAACCCAGGGGGTTTTTTTTTTTGGGGGGGATGGGGGGGGAAACCCTGAAGGAAAGAAAAACACTAGGCAGAAAAAATGGAGACAGGGGCGCTTTTTTTCTGACAGACTTAAAGAGCAAAAAAAAATTTTTGTTAACTTGCGCCTCAAAAAATTTTTATTTTCTGTCACCCTCTGGCTGGTCCTTGCCCAAAAACTTTTATCCTACTTCTACCCTTTCCCAAATGTCTTTGTTGAATATCCCTTTTTAAACAATTTTCCCTTGTGTGAATTTAACCCTGACGGGGGTTCTTTTAGAGGGCTTTCCTTTCCCCTTTTACTTTGTCAAATGCCCCAGACTTCTTTAATACTCGTGACTTCTCTCCCTACCACTTCCCCTTTTTCATCTTTACCATATTTCTCTCATTTTTTTAAAATTTTTGCTTTAGTTTGTTTACCCTTTCATTTTCCCTCCCTTTGGGTGGGCCCTTTAAAGCTCTCCTTTTAGTCCCTCCTTTTTCTTGTCTTACTTTTTTAAACTACTACTACTACTATACTACTACTACTACTACTGCTGTTTGGGATCCCAAATCCTTTACTATTTTTCTGTTTCTCTCCCTACTATTCTCTCTACCCCCTTCCCTTCTTTTCCCTTTTCTATCTCCTGTGGCACAAATTACTTAACTTCTATTTCCACCCCCCATCATTCCATTCCCTTTTATTTTCTCTTTTTCTACTTTCCCATCCCGTCCTCGTCTATATATTGGCTAGGTTTTTTCATAAGTTTTTTTTCTCTGCTATGTGTGGGTTATCTGAATTTTTTATATCCCCGGGTCACCGGGTTTTAAAATTTAAAGTGATGAGAAAAATAAAGTTTAGAAATACTTATCGATGAAAGGGGAATTTTTCCCTCAAGAAATTTCCCACAAATACAGATTTCAAGGTCTTGAAGGAAAAAATTTAAATGAAAAAACGTTAGAAGAGAGAAGTGTAGAGAAGAGGAAAGATTCTGGGGATATTAAAGCGGTGTTTTTGGGAAAACTTTTCTCCCAAGTGAGAGAAAAATTTGGGGTTTAGGACCTAAATGCAAAAAGTGGGGGAAACCCTTTTGAGAGAGGGTGTGATAGGTAAGTTTGGAGTGCCGGGTTAAAAAATGAGGGGGGGGGGGGACATTGATCGAACTTTGCATACAAAGGGGTTTGGAAATAGGTGAGGGGACAAATTAAATCGTCCTAAAGAAATCTTCTGCTTCTATCAATTTTTTTGTATCGACTGGGGGAACCCTTTATTTGGTGGCAAAAACTTTTTTCGAAATAAAGATCCCAAAAACGTTGCATATGTGTCTTCCCTTTAACCCCACAAATTTTAGAAAAAAGGAAAATTAAAAGTATACAAGTATGTTCCCATATATGGCGAAATAAACATTTGTTTTTTTGGACTATGTATTGTTTAGAAAAAAAGACTGTTGGGTGGACTTCGGGGATGGGGGCTTTGTTTAAAAGAGGGGCAAGGTATTTAAGATAAAAATTTTAGAAGATTTTCGTAAAAAGTAAAAGGAAAAGGAAAAGTAGAAAGGGAAAGAAAAGAGGTAAAAGTTTAAAAACAAAAGAAGGAGGAGTTAGGGTAAGATATAACAACAAAATGGAGGATGGAGGGGCAAGTGAGAGATTAGGAAATTTGATTTGAAGATGTAGGGGGTTGGGTTTTAAAGAATGTAGTGAAAAAGTGTTCACCCAGAGTTTGGGGTTTAAAAAAAAGTGGGTAAAGGGAAAGGGGAAGAAAAAGCGATTGATAAATAATGAGGTAAAGAGAGTAATAAGGGGAAAAAAAGTTTTCATTGAGGGTTTTTTGCAAAGTAAAAAGTGAAAAAGGGGGGGGAGGAGAATATGGAGAAAAAAAAAAGAGGAAAAGAGGGTGGGAAGGAATGTAATAGAGAGTAAATGAGAGAGGGGGAGAGTTTATCAAAAAATTTTCCTTGAAAAAAAGAAAAAAATTTTGGCTTGAGTAATAAGCTGAAAAAATTTTTAGGGAACGAATTGAATTGTTAGTTTAAAAAGGAAAGAGGAGGTTTTTACGGGAGAGTTAGAGGAAATTGGGGGGGAGGGAAAGGGAAATTTATTTTGGGGGAATTGTTTTATGTTGATGAAGTAGGGAAGCTGTGATTCGTTTATGGGCCCCCCAAGGAGGAATAACATCTTGTGGGGTTTTGAGGAAGAGCCAGTTGTAAAGTGTGGGGGAAAAGTTCGAAAGGCAGTTTTTTAGAAGGAAGAGGGAAAAAAGCTGCTGGAATTGTTGGGAAAAAGATAAAATGTTAAAAGCAGGTGGAGATATAGTTTTGGAGGGGTTTTTAATGATTTTTTTAAAATAAATGTAGGGAAGGGGAATAAGGTCCTGGGGGAAGGTTTTGGAAAAGCTTTCTAGTTCTTTCGTACAAAAGGAAAAAGGGGAAAAAAGAGAGTGCAAAAAGTTTGGGGAATATTTGGGTTAGTATCCCCCTGGAAGTGTATGATGAGTTTTTATTGTTAAAATTTAAAAGAAAGGGAGGGGAAGCAGGATAGCAGATGAAAAAGGGAAAAGCTTTGGGAAGGGGAAAAACGGGTTTGTGTAGACCAGTGTTTACTGTGAAACACCTAGGTGGCAGTTTTTTAGATAAGGGTTAAAAGGGGTTTTTTGTGTCATTTATGGTTTTGGAAAAAAGGCAATAGTAGGGTGGAGGGGAGGCGATTGGCAAAAGTTGCATATGGTGTGGAATTTTGGGAAGGTTACTAAAAGCGGTGAAGAGCTTTTATGGGTTTGGGGGCTCAGGTTGAGTATGAAACGAGAGAGGGAAAAAATTTCCCAGTAAAAGCAGGTTTTGGGCAGGGTTTGGGGTGTTTTGTCACCCTTGTTGTTCAATTTATGAAAGGATGGGGTTGAAAAGAATGCGTGGAGGGTTGGCTTTGAGGGTGGGTTTAAAAAGGTTTGTCAAGTTTGCTCTTTGCTGATGCACGTTTTTTTTGGAAAAGTTTTTTAAAGGGGAAGTTACAGAGATTGGTTGGGGTTTTTTGGTTGGGGGGTTTTTTAAAAAAAGGGAAAATTTTAAAAGTAAATTTTATAGGAAAGAGAAAGGGAAATGAGGATAAAAAAAATTTTTGGGGGTAAACGAAAAAAGAATATCAATTGGAGGGAGAGTAGGGAAAGGGGTAAATGTATTCAGTTTTGGGTCAGCAGTTTGGTTATAAAAGGGTTTTGGTAATAAAAAATTAACGGGGGGGAAAAATTGGAAGGGGGGCCTGGGGTCTGTGGGATGAAGAACATTTCCTTTGAAGGCAAACAGGGGAAGTATGAGGTAAAGTTTTTCCCAAACCCTCTTATTTTGAGTGTGGGGGCATGGGTGGTAAATGTTGGGGGCAGGGAGTGTCATTTTGGGAGGGCAATGCAGGAACCCCCTTTTTTTGGGAAAAATTAAGGGGAGGTGGGGGGATTACCAAAACATGTAGAGAGGAGTGACAAAAAATACAATATTGGAGGGATGGCGGGGGGGGGGTTGGAGGCAGGGGATAAAAGGGGTTTGGTTGTGGGGGTTTGGGGCTTCAGAAAGCAGGCGTGACTGTTTTAGATAAGAGCAAAAGGAAGGAAAAATGGTTTTTAGATTTGACGAGCTGTTGGGTTTTGAGAAAAGAAAACTTTATGAAGGCCCACCTAGGATTTGATTTCCTGGAGGGGGAAGACCCCAGTCTGAAACTCAGGAGGAGGGATTTTTAATGTTGAATTTTTTAACTGTAGTATGAGTGCCCCTCGGGAAAGACAGTGATGGAGTGAATGTGAATTTTTTTTCTTTCTCGGGCCCCCCTCCCCCTTGGGGGGCCCCCTGCCTTGGGGGGCCCACCCTTCCTTGGTGGGCCCCCCTGCCTTGAGGGGGCCACCCTGCCTTGGGGGGCCCCACCCCCCCTTGGTGGGCCACCTGCCTTGGTGGGCCCCCCGGGCCTTGATGGGCCACCCTGCCTTGATGGGCCCCCCTCCCCTTTGGGGGGCCACCCCCCTTGGGGGGCCACCCGGCCTTGGGGGGCCCACCTGCCTTGAGGGGCCCCCCTCCCTTTTGATGGGCCCCCTGCCTTGGGGGGCCACCCCTGCCTTGGTGGGCCCCCCTGCCTTGGTGGGACACCCTCCCCTTTTGGTGGGCCCCCCTGCCTTGGTGGGTCACCCTGCCTTGGGGGGGCCCCCCCCTCCCTTGGTGCGAAACGTCCGATTTTTAAAAAATAAAAAAAAAAAAAAGCATTTAATAATAATTTTTTTTTTTTTACAAGTGCCCCCCCCCAAAATAACTAAATTTCTACTGGGGAAAAAAATTTGAAAACAAAAAATTACTTATACTATGGGCAAGTGATAAAATAACAAATTACTATTTGGTAAAAAAGGTGAAAAACAATAACTACTTAAACTAGGTGAACAAGTGAAAAACAATAACTACTTCCCTTACTAGGGTAAAACAAGTGAAAAACTTTAATTACTTACTACTAGGTGAAAAAGTGTTTAATAACTTTATACTAGGTGAAACAAGGAAAAACCAAAAAACTACTTACTACTAGGGGGAACAAGAGATAACAATAACTATTACTCTAGGTGAAAAAGTGAAAAATAAATAACTTACTACTTAAAGGGAATTTGTTACCAGACCCTGCCACATGTTGTGTATTGATGCTTTTCCCCCGGGGGTTTAAAGGGGCCCAGGAGTCCTCTGTGCCCCCTCAGATTTCCCCTTTCCCGCCAAAATCCAAAACCTAAAATTCCATCCTAACTCAGTTTTTTTGGGGGTTCCGGGAAAGGCCCCTCTGTGCCCCCTCAGATTTTCCCCCTTTCCACTCCAAACCCTAACTTCCTACCCTTACTCTCATTTTCCCATGGGTCGGGCCCTATCTTTTGTCCCCTCAATATTCCCCCCTTCGCCACACCTAACCTACATTCCTATCCTAAAACTCAGTTTCTTGGGCCCCAGGATTTCCATTGTGCCCCCTCAGATTTCCCCCTTCGCCACACCCCTTAACCCTACACTTCCCCCTACTCTCTTTTTTCAGGGTTTCCAGGAGTCCATCTGTGCCCCCTCGGGATTTTCCCCCTTCGCAAAATTCCTCCCCTACATTTTCCCTATCCTAAACTCATTTTAGGGGGCCCAGGAGTCCATCTGTGTCCCCTCAGATTTCTCCCTTTCGCCACCCCCAAACCCTTACACTTCCTTTCCTACTCTCATTTTACAGGGGCCCGGGAAATTTCCATCTGTGTCCCCTCAAAATATTTTCCCTTTTCGCCACATCCAAACCTACATTTCCCTACCCACTCTCATTTTTAGGGCCCGGGGAGTCCTTCTTTTGTCCCCTCGTTATTCCCCTTTCCCCCAACCATCCTACATTCCTATCCTCTTCAGGTTCATGGGTCCAGGAGTCCATCTGTGTCCCCTCCCATTTTCCCCCCTTCCCACTTCGTACCTACATTCAGAAACCCCAAACCCTTTTGGGATCAAACCCCCTTCCCCCGGGATTCATCCGGGGACCCCGGTTTGCCCTTCCCTTTCCCCTTTCCCAAGTCTGGGTGATGCCTTCCCCATTTCCTCCCCACGGTTTCCGTGGTCGAAAGTCCCCCCCCAGGCCCTGTGGTTCGGTATTGCCCCTTTCCCATTTTTTCCTGGGGGTCAGCAAGTCCCCCCCAAAGGCCCGGGGTTCCAGGTATTCACCTTTCCCCACTTCCCTGAGGTCAGCAAGTCCCACCCCAGGACCCTGGTTCCGGGTTTACTCCCCCTTCCCCAACTTCCCGAGGTCAGAAAGCCCCCCCCCGGGTCCGGGATCCAGGTACTTCCCTTCACCACTTCCCTGAGGTCACCCAAGTCCCACCCCGGGTTTCGTGGATCCAGGTACTTTACCCTTCACCATTTCCCCTTTGAGGTCAGCAAGTCCCCCCCCAAGGCCGGGGTTTAAGGTATTCACCCTCCCCACTTCCCTAAGGCCCAGCAAGTCCCCCCCAGGTCCGGGGTTTCCCCAAGGATTCACCTTTCACCATTCCCCTGAGGTAGAAAGTCCCACCCGGGGCCGGGGCCCTGGAAATAAAACCCTTTCCCAACCACTTCCCTGGGTCGGGAAAGTCCCCCCCAGGCCCTTTTGGGATCCAGGTATTCACCCTTCCCCACTTCCCTGGGGTCAGAAAAGTCCCCCCCAGGTCCGTGGTTTCCAGGTTTTCCCCCCCTTTCCCACCATTTCCCCTGAGGCCCAGCAAAGCCCCCCACCCAGGTTGTGGTTCCAGGTATACCCCCTTTCACCATTTTCCCTGAGGTCACCCAAGGGTCCCACCCCGGGCCGTGGATCCAGGAAATTCACCCTTCACCATTTCCCCCTGAGGTCAGAAAGGGTCCCCCCCCCGGGCCCGGGGAAATCCATGTTTTTACCCTTCACCACTTCCTTGAGGTCGAAATTTCCCACCCCAGGTCCGTAAATCCAGGTTTTCCCCGTTCACCACTTCCTGAGTCAGAAGGGTCCCCCCCCAGGTCCTGGCCCGGGTATTCACCCTTCACCACTTCCCTGAGGTCAGCATTTAAAAACCCAGCCTTGAAGCATTTTCCCATATATGATATTATTAAAAAGGGTGTATAATTTCGTAAAAACGAAGGTAGTGTTTTTACAAAAGGAGGACACGCAGATAATCTGCGCTCGGTAAAAACCCCTTCCTGGAAGACTGGGAACGCCCGGATACCTGAGACAAGAGAGATCTCTATCACAGTTCGTCCCCAAGAAAGGCCCAGTGAAAAATCTGGGAAAAATTTTATTTATATTTAATATTGTTCCTATGTCAGTTAAAAGCTTCTTCAATTTTTTATTTGGATAAGTGTATTTGTGAACGTTTCTATGTGCGTCGTTTGTTGGGTGTTGTTAATTTTTTTGTTTTTCCCCGTATGGTAATTTTAATTAATTGGGTTTGCAAAGGTTTTCTTTTTTTTCTTCGTTATTTTTTTTTTTTTTTGGGGACGCCCCAAAATTCTCAGCGGCAAATTGTAAAAATACCCTTCCACTCCTGGACTTTTTTTTCTATTTGAGTTTGTCTTAATAAGAGCTTCTCTTGATTTAGGGTGTAAATTGTGTTTATTTCCCGCTTTTCCTTTTAATTTGAAGTATTTTTTTTAATTTCCCCACCCCTTTTTTTTAAAAAGTCATTTCTTCTATCGTATGAGGGGAAATTTTGCGGGGCAGATTTTAACTGTATTTATTTCTTTTTTTTAGCCTTGAATTGTCGGCGTGGGTCATGTGACACAGGCGAGGTTAAGTTTAAGGGGCAGAGGGGTCTGGCTTGATCCAGGATTGAAATAGCCCCAAAATTCTACGATCCAAGAGCAACCTTTTTCACTTTTAAACGATCCCTCTAGCCGCTATACACCCCGCTACCCTGTGTTTAATACGTTTCTTGTCGGGCTACTCAAACCCCTTGGTTTATAAAAGTGGCTATCCACCCTCTTCAAAAACTGGATAAGGGTAAGTTCCCCTCTTGGGAGAATCGATTATGGAAACCGTCGTTCGAAATCACGAAACCCAAAGGCTTTGAGTTCCGACCCACTCAAAGTTTTTTTGTATGAACATCGCAACAACACGCAAAACCTTTGGTTTTAAATTAGTTTTTTAAAACCGTTTTTAAATTTTTGTATTTTATTTTTCATTTTTTTTTTCAAGTAGGACAAAAATTTTTTTGTTTAATTTTCTTTAAAATTTTTGCATCAATTTGATGTGTTTATCTTTGTATGTTTTATTATAGTTTCCCTTTACTTTTTCAGCCTCGTTTAAAAACTGGGCCCAATATCTGACAGGATGAGAAAGTCTTCACATTATTATCATTTTTTCAACATTTTGTGTTTCCCTTTTTGTCAGTTAATCATCCGGGTTCCCCTTTAAAAAAATCCTCATAATGTTTATTCGGTTTATGGACAGGAACAAGTGACAGGAACAACATAAAATGAACAACACGACGGGGAAAAACACTGACAGGAACAACACTGACAGGAACAAACTGAAAAGGAAAAAACACTGACATGGGGCAAAACTGACAGGAACAAAAACTGACAGAAACAACCCCTAACAAGAACAACCCCTGACAGGAACAACACTGACAGAAAAAAAACTAAAATTGGGAAAAACATGACAGAAAAAACCTAACATGAAAACCCCGGAAAAGAAAAAAACAGGGCAGGGAAAAACCCCCTGACAGGAACAACATGACATGAAACAACATGACGGAACAAACTTTACAGGAACCCAAAACTGGGCTGAAAAAACTGACATGAACAAAATGACAGGGGAAAAACTAAAATGAGCAAAAAACCCCACAGGAAAAAACACTGACCGAAACAACATGACAGGAACAAAACTAACATGAGCAAAACTGACGGAACAACACTGACAGAAAAAAACACGACAGGAAAAACACTGACGGAAAAAAACACGACAGGAAAACCTGACAGGAAAACATGACAGAAAAAAAACCCCTGAATGGGAAAAAAACTGACATTTAACAACATGACCGAAACAAAACTAAAGAACAACACTGGGCAGGAACAACATGCAGGAAAAAACACGGGCAGGAAAAAACACTGACATGAACAACAATGAAAGAAACAAAAAACTAAAATGAACAAATGGGCAGAACCCAACCCTTTAAAATGGGAAAAACATTTACAGGAACAAAAAACTGACAGGGGGAACCCAAAAACTGACAGGAAAAAACACTAAAATGAAACAAAAACGACAGGAAAAACCCCCTGACAGGAAAAAACACTACAGGAACAACACTGACAGAAAAAAACAATTTACAGGAACCAAAACCCAACAGAGCAAAAATGACAGGGGCAACATGACAGGAAAAAACACGACAGGAACAACACTGACCAAAAAAACAAAAACTAACAGGGAAAAACCCTGACGGGAAAAAACACTAACATGAAAAAACACTGACAGGGGGCAACCTGACAGAAAAAAACCCCTAACTGGGCAACATGACAAAGGGAAAAAACAAATAACATGAGCAAAACTGACAGGCCAACACTGACGGAAAACACTGACGGAACAAACACTGACAAAAAAACAACCTAAAATGAAAACACTGACAGAAACAACACTAACATGAAAAAAAAAAAAAAATAAAAAAATAAAACCCCCCCCCCAAAAAAAAACAAGACAGGGGAAAAACATAAAAAGGAAAAAACCGGACAGAAACCCAAAATTTAATTTAAAAACACTGACAGGAAAAAAACACTAAAAGGGAAAAACACGGGCCCCGAAAACCCCCCTAACATGAACAACACTGACAGAAACAAAAACCCAAAAATGAAAAAAAATGACAGAAAAACAACATAAATGAAACCCAACCCCTGACAGAACAACACTAACATTGGAACAACGGCAAAATTTACCCGAAACAACACTAAAAGGGAAAACATGACAGGAAAAAACACTACTGAACAAAAATGACAGGAAAAAACATAAAAAGGGAAAAACACGACAGGAACAAAAAATGACAGGAAAAAAAACAACACAACAGGAAAAAACAATGACAGGAAAAAACACTAAAAAGGGAAAAAACTGACGGAACAACACTGAAAAGGAACAACACTGACAGGAACAAAATAAAAGGGAAAAACACTGACAGGGAAAAACAACACTTACAGGAACAACACTGAAAGGAAAACACTGGGCAGGAAAAAACATAACAGAACCCAAAACTGACGGAACAAAATAAAAGAAAAAAACTGACAGGAACAAAAACTTGGAAAAAAGAAAAAAAACACTGACAGAAACAACACTAACCTGAACAAAACTGCAGGGAACACACTGGGCAGAAACAAAAACTGACAGGGAAAAAAACCTAAAATGGAACAAAAATAAAGAAACAAAATGACAGAAACAACACTAAAAGGGAAAAAACACTGACAGGAACAACACTAACATGAACACATGACAGAAACAACATGACAGAAAAAAACACTAACCCGAAACAAAACTTTAAAAAGAAAAACACTGACAGAAAACACTAAAAGAACAAAAACCCGAAAAGGAACAAAAATAAAAGGGAAAAAAAAAACTGACAGGGAAAAACAAACTGACAGAAACAACCAAAATTTAAAAAGAAAACAACACTAACTTTAACAACCCCTGACAGGAACAAAAACTAAAAGGGGCAACATGACAGGGGCAACACTGACAGGAAAAAACACTGACGGAAAAAACAATGACAGGAAAAAACATAAAAGGGAAAAACCTGACAGGGGGCAACATAACATGAACAACACTGACCGGAACAAACCTGCAGGAAACCCAAAAAGACAGGAACAACAAAATTTTACAGGAACAAACTGACAGGGGAAAAAACCCCTCAGGAAAAACCCCTTTACAGGAACAAAAATGGGCAGGAAAAAACATACAGGGAAAACACTAAAAAGGAAAAATAACTGGAAAAACAAACACTGACAGGAAAAAACACTACGAAAAAACACCCAAAAGGGAAAAACATAAAAGGAATCACAATGACAGGAAAAAAAACCCCTGGCAGGGAAAAAAACCCAACATGAACAAAAACCCAAAGAAAAAACACTGACAGAAAAACCCCTAAAAGGGAAAAACACTGACAGGAAAAACACTAACATGAAAAACCTGGCAGAAACAACACTGACAGAAACAAAAAACTAAAAGAAAAAAAAAAACCCCCAAACTAAAAGAACAAAATTTACAAAAAAACCTTTAAGGGACAAACAAAAAACAGAAACCAACACTTACAAAAAAAATTTTTTAAAAGGGGGGAAACCCCTGGAAAAACCCCCTAACTTTTTTTCCTTTTTTTTTTTCTGGTTTTGGGAAGACAAAACCAAAAAAAAAAAGGGTTTTTTTGTTTTTCCCTCACCCCCAAAAAAATTTTTTTTTTTGGGGAAGTACTTGGACCCCAACTTTTTTTCCTGGTTAAAGTCCCGGCCCAAAGGGCCCGTAAATTTCCAAATTCCCAAACCTTTTTATAGTTCCCCTTACCACAAACATTTTACCGGGACAGTCCAAATTCCCCCAACCCCTTGCCCGGGACGTACTTTACACCAAGTTCTAGTTAATCCCTTCCCCCAAAACTTTAAAGTAAAAATACTTAAATAAAAATTGCCTTTTAAAAGGGTTTTTTAACCCCCAATTGATATCAATCACTTAAAACACAGTTTTTTTACCCTATAAATTTTACTTCCCCCTAAACTGAAATTAAAAATTTTCTTAAAATTTAAAAATCCAAATTTTCAAACAGGGTTTTTAAACCCCAATATTAAAACCAAAACACTGGAAAAATTCAAAAGAATTTTCCTTTCCCTAAAGGGATTCAACCCCTCCAAACTCTTTACCCCTGCCCCACGTATACAAACACTACAAAAAAAAAAATTTATAAACCCCTGCACAGTTTTTACAACCATACTAATATCAACTTTATTTCCCCTGACAAACGTAACAAACCCCTCTAATAAAACAACTTCAAAACCACTGGGCACTCGTATTCAACCCTTTCTTGTATACAAAATTCTATACCCCCTGACACACGTATACAACCACTACTTATTTAAAATTTATACACTGAACACGTATAAACCATACCAGATACAACTTCTAACCACTGGGCACACGTATTCCAAAACCCCTACTGTTCAAAAATTCATACCCCGGGCCACGTTACAACCACTACTTTGTTTACAACTTTTATACCCCTGACCCGTATTTCAAAAATACTAATATACAACTTCTATACCCCCTGACAACGTATAAAAACCACTACTAATTAAAAACTTTTATACCTGACAAACGTATTTAAAAAACTATTTTATACAACTTATCCCCCTGAAACAAAGTATACAAACCGCAACACTAAAATTCCCAAACCCCAGTTACAACCTTTTTTTAAAATACAAATTTCTTATTACCCGTTCAAAACCCTAAATTTTTTCAAATTTTAAAAAGGGAAAAAAAAAAAATTTAAAAATTTTTTAAATTCCCATAAAACCAAAAAAAAGGGGAAACACGTATTTTTTAAGATAAAATAAAAAAAGTGAAATTTAAAAAAGTGTTTAAAAAATTTTTATTGGGTTTTAAATGGAAAATTTATTATTGAAAGAAGAAAGGGGGAAAAAAAGGAAAATTTTTTTTAAAAAGGGGAAAATTTTTATGGAATTTAAAACCAAAAAAGGGGTTTTTAATAAAGATTTTAAGAAAAAAATAAAATTAAGGTTTTCATTTTTCAAAAAAGGCTTTTTATTATTGAAAAATTAGAAAATTTTAAAAAAAAAAAAAAAGAAAAAAAAAAAACACTAAAAATTTTTGGGGAAAAAGGAGTTCCCCGGTTTGGAAAAGAAAGAAGAAAGGGTTGGGAAAAAGGGTGAGGGCACTTTTTAGGGGGGAAGGGGGGGGAATTTTTAAGAAAAAAATTTAAGTTAATGGCCCCTTTGACAAACCCGGTTTTCCAAAACCAAAAAATAAAAAGGAAAAAAAAAAACCCAAAACCAAAAAAACCATCAAAACCAAAAAAACCACAAAAACAAACCCCAAAGGTTTGGAAAGGTTAAAGGTTCCAAAGGGGAAGGGAACCCCAGAAAAAAGGTTAAAAGGGGGAAAAAGGGGCTGGCCCCACCCCCCCAACCAAATTAGGGAGAAAAACACAACAAACCACCCAAAAAACAAAAAAAAAACAAAACCCCCCAAAGGAGGGGGCCGGAAAAAAGGGGAATTTTTTGGAAATTTAAAGGGGAAAGGGGCCCAAAGGGGGAAAAAAGTATTTCTTAGTAAAATTACCGGGGAAGGGGGAATTTGCAAATGAGGGATAACCCCAAAACCCCAAAAAGCAGGGGGAAGGGGATGATTCGAGGGCCCAAAGAGGAGGTTGACACACGGGGGAAAAAGGGGCCCGGAAGGGTAGCTCGGAAACCCCTTTCAACCACAAAGGTTTAAAAAACACCACCCAAACAACAAAAAACCCAAAAAACCAACAAACCACACACAAAAGGAGGAGGGGTTTTGGGCAAAAAGGGTGGAATTTTATTCCCCGGGGAGTTTAGAACGGGGGAAAACACATATGGGAAAAAACCCTTGGGGCCCAAAGGCCGTGGTTTTTTTGCTTGGAAAAAACCCCCAAAGAAAAGGGAGGGAAGGAAGAGGAACCGGGCGAAGAAACCAAAAAAAGAAAAGGGGTTCACAAGGTGAGAACCGAAAGGGGTTTATGGGGTGAGGGCAAAGCCTTTGAAAATGGGTATTTAAACCAAACAAGGAGGTGAGGGAGGTTTTTACCCAAGGGGGCAAGGGTTTTGGAAAAAAAAAGGATGGGGGTTGGTTTCCCAAAAATTCAGGGGCCCAAAAAAAGGGGTTCCCAAAGGAAAAAAAAGGGGGGGAAAAAACCCAGGGTGGGGAAAAGTTTACCGAAAAAATATGCCCGATTGAAGGGGGCCCCTCAATATGAAAAAGACCCGGGGCCAAATTTACCCCGTTTTTAAGCCCCCCGGGAAAACAAAAGTTAAGGAAATTTTCAAGGTGGAGGGGAAAAAGGGAAAACCAGGACGGGAAATTTAAGAAACTAAAAAAGAAAAAAAGGGGGCACAAGGGGGAAAGAAAGGGGAACTCCGAAAAAGGAGGAAAATGGGGACCCCAAACTGGCCCGGAAAACCAGGAAATGAAAATTTTATTTTGGGGAATTATTAAACAACCCAAAATTCCCCGGGAGGGGGGAGGAGAGGGTTTGTACCCCAAAAAATTTTAAAGGATTAAAGAAAAAGGGAGGATGCCATGGGACCAAAGGTCCCCAACAAAAAAAGGGTTGGGGGCTGGTTAAAAATTTTAAAAAGGCAAAGGACCAGGAAAAATAAAGGGGAAAGTGTTTTGGAAACCCAGAAGGGGAAAAATCACAAAAGAAGGGGGGGGGAAATTTTGGACAAATATGGAAAAAAAGACATTAAACAGCGAAAGCCCAAATTTTTTGGGCCAAAACCTTTGAAAAGCCCACAAAAGGGGGGAAAAAAAACCAAACAAAGGGAAAAAAGGGAACACTAAAGGAAGGGGGGAGGAAGACAACAAAAATGGACCGGGGGTTAAGTATGTGAAGGGGAATCCCCGGGGGGTTTTAAAAAAAGTGTTTTCCGGAGAGGAAGACGGGGAAAAAAGACTCTGAGGGTTTTTGGGGGAAACCAAGGTGGAAAGTTACCACAAACCAGGAAAGAATAAAAAGGGTTTTGGAAGGTGAGCCCGGTCCAAAACAATTTGGGGAGTTAAATCCCCAATGGGTATTTAAAAGGGGGGGGAAGGGGAGGGGGGCGCTATGGGTTACCCCTAAAAAAAATTTTTTTCAAGGCCCTTCCCAACGAAACCCAAAAATGCCGAGGGAAAAGGGCCAGCAAATGAAAAATTCCCAATCTTTAAAAAAGGAGACAGACATGAAGCATTAAACTACAGACCAGTGTCACTGACATGTATAGTATGCAGAATCATGGAGAAGATTATCAGGAGAAGAGTGGTGGAACACCTAGAAAGGAATGATCTATCAACAGCAGCCAACATGGTTTCAGGGACGGGAAATCCTGTGTCACAAACCTACTGGAATTCAATGACATGGTGACAGCAGTAAGACAAGAGAGACAGGGGTGGGTGGATTGCATTTTCTTGGACTGCAAGAAGGCGTTTGACACAGTTCCACACAAGAGATTGGTGCAAAAACTGGAGGACCAAGCAGGGATAACAGGGAAGGCACTACAATGGATCAGGGAATACTTGTCAGGAAGACAGCAGCGAGTCATGGTACGTGGCGAGGTGTCAGAGTGGGCACCTGTGACCAGCGGAGTCCCGCAGGGGTCAGTCCTAGGACCAGTGCTGTTTCTGGTATTTGTGAACGACATGACGGAAGGAATAGACTCTGAGGTGTCCCTGTTTGCAGATGACGTGAAGTTGATGAGAAGAATTCACTCGATCGAAGACCAGGCAGAACTACAAAGGGATCTGGACAGGCTGCAGACCTGGTCCAGCAATTGGCTCCTGGAGTTCAATCCCACCAAGTGCAAAGTCATGAAGATTGGGGAAGGGCAAAGAAGGCCGCAGACGGGTACAGTCTAGGGGGTCAGAGACTACAAACCTCACTCAAGGAAAAAGATCTTGGGGTGAGTATAACACCAGGCACATCTCCTGAAGCGCACATCAACCAAATAACTGCTGCAGCATATGGGCGCCTAGCAAACCTCAGAACAGCATTCCGACATCTTAATAAGGAATCATTCAGGACCCTGTACACCGTGTACGTTAGGCCCATATTGGAGTATGCGGCACCAGTTTGGAATCCACACCTAGCCAAGCACGTGAAGAAACTAGAGAAAGTGCAAAGGTTTGCAACAAGACTAGTCCCAGAGCTAAGAGGTATGTCCTACGAGGAGAGGTTAAGGGAAATCAACCTGACGACACTGGAGACAGGAGAGATAGGGGGGACATGATAACGACATACAAAATACTGAGAGGAATTGACAAGGTGGACAAAGACAGGATGTTCCAGAGATTGGACACAGTAACAAGGGGACACAGTTGGAAGCTGAAGACACAGATGAATCACAGGGATGTTAGGAAGTATTTCTTCAGCCACAGAGTAGTCAGTAAGTGGAATACTTTGGGAAGCGATGTAGTGGAGGCAGGATCCATACATAGCTTTAAGCAGAGGTATGATAAAGCTCACGGCTCAGGGAGAGTGACCTAGTAGCGATCAGTGAAGAGGCGGGGCCAGGAGCTCGGACTCGACCCCCGCAACCTCAACTAGGTGAGTACAACTAGGTGAGCACACACCTGAGGTATGGAAGACAGCAAATGTAGTACCAATTTTTAAAAAAGGAGACAGACATGACGCACAAAACTATAGACCAGTGTCACTGACATATATAGTATGCAAAGTCATGGAGAAGATTATCAGAAGAGTGGTAGAACACCTAGAAAGGAATGAGCTTATCAACAACAGCCAACACGGTTTCACCGACGGAAAATCCTGTGTCACAAATCTACTGGAGTTCTATGACAGGGTGACAGCAGTAAGACAAGAGAGAGAGGGGTGGGTATATTGCATTTTCATGAACTGTAAGAAGGCGTTTGACAAAGTTCCATACAAGAGATTAGTGCAAAAACTGGAGGACAAGGCAGGGATAACAAGGAAGGCACTACAATGGATCAGGGAATACTTGTAAGGAAGACAGCAATGAGTAATGGTAGTGCTGGTTGGG
>NC_069497.1:1674240-1695436 GCF_026875155.1 Cherax quadricarinatus
GGAAAGGGGGGGAAACAGAAAAGAGTCAAACCCAAAAAGTGGAGTTGTCACAGTTGCTTTTTTGCTGATGACACTGTGCTCGGGGAAAATTCAAAAAGAGAAGCTCCCAAAAGGTTGGTGAACGAGTTTGGTAGGGTATGTAAAAAAAAGGATTAAAAGTGAACACTGGGAAAAGCAAGGTGATGAGGATAACAAAAAAATTAGGTAATGAAAGGCTGGATATCAAATTGGAAGGAAGGAGTATGGAGGAGGTGAATATATTCAGATATTTAGGAGTGGACTTGTCAGCAGATCAGTCTATGAAAGACGAGGTGAATCATAAAACTGATGAGGGAAAAATGGAAGCAAAGAGGGAAATATATGAGAGTATAGTGGTACGAATGCTCTTATATAGGCATAAAGCATGGGCGATGAATGTCGCAATAAGGAGAAGGCTGGAGGTAGTGAAGATGTCGTGTCTGAGGACTTGTGTGGTGTGAATATAATGCAGAAAATACATAGCTTGAAGATCAGAAGGGATGAGAAGGGGTTGTCGAGGTGGTTCGGACATTTAGAAAGGGCTGAACAAAACTGAAAAACCTGGAGTGCGTATAAATCTGTAGTGGAAGGACGGCGGGGTAGGCGTTGTCTTGGGAAAGGTTGGAGGGAAGAAGTACAGATTTTGTGTGTGAGGGACTTAGACTTCCAGCAATTGTTCGTGGACGTATTAGACAGGAGTGAAGACAAACGGTTTTTATGAATTAACGTGCTGTTGTAATGTTAGTAAAGTAAAATTTTTGAAGGGATTCAGGGAAATCAGTTAGCCGTACATGAGTTCTGGAGGTGGGAAGTACAGTGTCTGCACTCTGAAGGACGCCTGCAGATATGTTGCTATTTTTTACCTGTAGTGTTAGTGCGCCTCTGGCAAAACAGTGATGGACTGAATGATAATGAAAGTGTTTCTTCTTTTTTGGGTTACCTTGTTATTAATAATAAAAAATAATGTTTTAAGAGTAGAAACAAATGTATGTATTTTAACGAGGAAACTTAATATGAACGAATTAAAGAACTGGTCCTAAAACGTTATGCATAATGATATTTTTATAGAGAATTAAAAATAAAAAAATCTAAAATTAGTAACAAGAAGATAATTAAGGAATTAAAAAATGATGGTGTAGTGAAGCGCCAGCTGCGACACAGCTGGCTGGACCGAGTGACTCAGCTGGGTGACCTAATATGATGGTCACTCCGACTGCAGCGCCAGAATATATTGGACAGCAGATGGCAAGACCACCGGCTGTACCTGGACAAGGAACCATAGTGGTTGATCCGGCACAAACATCACTGGAAAAGAAGTCATAATATTTCTTCGCTGACACTATCCTCACTGACCTTTTCACCTTTTTTCAATACCACTACTATCTTCTTATTGAACTCTGCCTCTCTGTTGTACTACGTCTACTACTACTACTACTACTACTACTACTACTACTACTACTACTACTACTACTACTTCGAATTCTACTATTAATACTTCTGTATAAATGTTGGTAGAATTACCGACAATATGTAAAGTAAAAGGACACAAGTGCAACTAATGTGACATTTTATTGTGGCAACGTTTCGCTCTCCAGGAGCTTTGTCAAGCCGTTTCGCTCCTGTCACATTAGTTGCACTTGTCTCCTTTTACTTTACACTAATATTCTTTTATTACATCTACTACTGTTTCTTTGTTAACATTCTGATCCTTTTATCACTACCACGTCAATTTTCATATTGTTCCCTCTATTATTGTAACACTACTACTACTACAACTACTACTACTCTACGACACAAGCACTATTGGTAAATACCACCACCACTACCATCACCACTTTTATTACTACAAAATATACCTTCACCTCTCGTTCTATCACTCTCGTTCTCACCTCACATCTTCTAGTATATACTAGTCTGGCTCCCCTTCCTTTCCCACTTGTGTGTCACTAGTTAATTGCCGAGTGGAAAATGTAAATTAATTTTGTCTTCTGTAAGCAGACCATGAACCACGTCGGGGATAGAACCCGCGGGTTCTATCCCCGCCAGTGGGGGCGTGGTATGGTTTGTTTGCAATCGTGTCCATTACGATTCGTGAGTTCTGTATGCAGCTTTATATATATATATAGATATATATAAATATATATATAGTATATATATATATATATAGTCTAAATATATATATATATATATATAGGTATATATAAATAATATTGTGAGTGTGTGTGTGCTTATATAAAAATTGCAGCAAATTACAACTTAGGACCTTGTGGTGTAAAACGGATAAACACATGTGACACGGTCAGAAAGATACCAGGTTCGACCTCCTGACAAGGTTAACTGTATTTTTTTTTACTCTGCTTTTAAAAACATTTCAGATATAAACTGGAGTAAGGTTTATTACACTGGGTCTTGTTTGCACACTGATGTGGATCCTGGTGAACCCCAGGTATCTGGTGAACCCTGTTCAGGTGAACCCGAGGTTCTGAGAACCCAATGTTCTGTGAACCCCAGGGTTCTGAGAACCCAGGTTCTGTGAACCCAGGTTCTGGTGAACCCAGGTTCTGTGTGACCCAGGTTCTGGTGAACCCAGGTTCTGATGAACCCAGTTTCTGGTGGACCAGGTTCTGATGAAACCCAGGTCACTTTCGAGCCCCATCCATCAAGAGGGTAAGGCGGTGACTTGCTTGCTTTTCACCCCTCTCCATCCGCCATCCCCCCATCCTCCCCATCCTCCCCTCACCCAATACAATCAACACTGGCCCACACACTTAACCACACTACATACATTGCTATCCTTCTGACCTGTCCTATCTTCTTCTTTTTTCGGCAACTTTCGCTTTGGCGAGTTTAACACAAGCATTTTGACCTCTGGTAGTAGTCCCCGTGTTGTTTTTTAAAACCCAGCCGAATCTTGGCCTTGGGCCTCTTTCCCCTCACTACTCGAGGGTAGGCTATCTTAGGGGGCTGACCTTCATAAGTCCAGCTGAAATAGGATGTTAGGCTAACAATTAAGGAAAGATAACTTTGTTAAGCATCTTCCTCTCCAGATGCCTCCTTCCCTATTCATCATGGCGAGGATTCGTGTAAGATTACGCATTGTGGAAATCAAATGTCCATGAAAGACATTCTCAAATGTATTTGCTCTAATTCAGACTGTTGCTCCAGGATTGTTTTTCAAACCCACGCACTGGAGCAGAACATTCTCCTCTCTTTCGGAAGAAGAGTTACTTCACTCCTAAAGCATGATGTCTTGGATAAACTGAGGACTTCTGTGTTATCCCCATTGCACCTACAGCTATCAAGCTCAGAGGACTGTGTTTGTGGCCAAATCAACGTTTTTATCAACACAGCACTGTTAATGAAATTGTTGATAAACATATGCCGAGAAATCTGACCTTAGGGCTGTAAAGCCACACAAATTCTCGAATAACAACAACAATAATGGTTAACTTATAAGAAAAATTAATACTACTCGAGACACCTGAGGAGGCCAAACTTGTGTGTCAAAATGGCTTACAAATGTTTCAGTACCAGATGTAAATCTGACCAAATTTCCTCTGGAAACGCATTGTCAGTAGACACAACTGTATTCAAGTGTTATGCCTTAGGTCATAACAACAACAATTGCAGTACACAATGCAAATTGTAGCATTTGCTCAGGCCACATTCCTATCGTGATTGTACCCAACAAAAATACCCTAAATGTGTCGCTCTGTAATGGAAAACATCATGCTGTTTTCCTGCTATTTGTTCCTGAAAGAAAAAAGGAAATGCAGAAAATCTTGACGCCAAGAACATCCACTTCTAAGAAACCACTCCCCATGCACCGCCAACCATGTCCCCAAACTTCCTTTCCAGCTCGCCTGGATCCAAGTTGGTGACTCCTCAGGTCTCAACTACCAATGTTCCAATGTTTTGTTGGAAATCCTGCCCTCATGGAGCGCCCAATCTAACCCTCACTTACAACATACACAACAACAAGGTTCAGTCTCATCTCATATGTCTCCAGGGTATGCCACTGAACGGGGATATAACGAGAGCACAACTAATGTACTTGTTGGCCAAAAGACATAGCAGTCGTGGACATTCAACTCTCTTCCATGTTTTAAATGATCTGTTAATGGCTAATGGATCACTCCCATCACTATCCTAAAATGTGAAGGCTATTATGGACCCAGCCTTCCTCATACAAGAAGTATGTCCCCATACTCACATCTAAAATCAGCCTAAGTCCTCCCTGTCCCAGGGATCGCCCTCCTCGCAAACCAGGTTGTCAACTCCCTCTCAACCCCCGATAAGTCAACACCTGAACAAAACAATGCCCCAGAAAGTGGTGCCTACCTCCCGCAATTGTACGTGATCCTGTTGAATCAGGAACTTTCCAAGGTAACTCACCTTGCCTATCTAATATTTCCCTTGGAGCCCTACACATCTCCCATTAACCTCTCACCGAAAAGGCCTCTGCTTCCTGAAACTGAGAATAGCATACCTCAGTTTATGATGATGACTCAAAGACTCTAACGATTCTAAATGAGTCTGTTAAATTACTGCCTCTAGTGAAGATGATGGCATTTTTAAATACACAAGCATCCACGCAAAGTTCCCCTACCTCCTCCCGCTTGTCGAGTCCCAGCAGGGATAGTTTGTGATACTACAAACATGACATTACTTGCAGGCGTTCAGACCGCAGTACACCGAGCGACGTGGAGAAATAATGGGATTACAATTTTCCAACTAATGTTCACATATCCTTTAATAACGCGTTTACCTTCTTGAGGTTGAACTACAAACATATAATCCCGATGTTATACTTATGAACGATACAGCGCAAGGGTTGATCAACAATATTAAATTACGTGGATTTACTGTACTGTGGAGAAATTCGAGAGGACCCTTTAGTGGTGTAGCCATCTTGGTTAACTTAGGAATAAATTTAAAAAATATTCATGTGATGAAGATAACATTCTTGCAATAAACTAACAACGTCGCATGGACAATATAGTGAATAGGAACAGATAATTTCCCCCGAGACAGCCATATATAGAGTCAATTCCACTACATAGGATATTAAGCAGAAATATACCAACAATACTAGCTGGAGATTTATAATGCTCATCACCCAGCCCCTCTTCAACTGTGGAGCTGTATTCCACTGGTGACGTTAAAAGGAAAACAACTCTTTAATATCAAGACAGCAGAAACTTGCCATTTCAAAGCCCAATCTTCAAATATACATTACCTCATCCGGAACACCAGATATAGTAACTGACAAACAGGGACTGTGACATCTTTCACCTGTCGTATATCTCTCCTGTTGGCAATGTAGGATCTGACCATAACCCTGTATAATAACAACTACAAACTTCTCCATTAGAATAACCTTTAACACCTAAACCCAATCCTTAAAAACCCTAGGATTGGAACCCCTGTCATGGGCATATCTGGGTGAAGATGAAATTGTGTCTTTGTGAAAATCACCTTCCAGTGCAATGATGATGCAATCAGGTCCCTGCACAATCGAATAATTGAAGCTACCAATGGCAACTACTTGACAATTAGCTTCTACAAAGATAAACCAACAATATAAACCTACTAGAGAAATTAGAGACACTTTAAGAAATTATCAGCATAATGTCGAAGGCATCTTAAACGCGACAACCACCAGCGCTACACTGCACCGATTAAGGCAAAATTTAAATTTAACATGATTATCACACATTCAAAAAACGAGACATATGGAAATTTCTAGTTCTTCAAGCTAATCAATATAACGTGAACCAAGCAAAATTTTGGAAGTAAGATCCACAACTTTTTAGGGGTAAAGCACAAGGTTCCTAACTACCAGTTCATAACCTTCACTGATGAGGATGGATGAAGATGTTAAATTAAACTTGACGCTCCACAGGACGCAGGCAATTTGATGGGGATGTATGGGAGAAAATTCTCTCTCACAATAACGTCGACAATTTAATAAATAATCATTATCGTTAGTAAAATGAATGGAGAATGAGAACTTGGATGATCTACAACCACTACCCTACCATCGATACTTCACTCTTGAAGATAACCCACCCCGCTTACAAGACACTATTTACATTACTAGAGATAAGCAGGTTATTGGAAGAATGAGAAATAGAGCCCCTGGCCTCTACTGGAAATAACAATGAAACAAATAAATACCTACCTAGAAATTGCAAACATCCTTGTAAATATCTTTAATGCCATCTTGGCCTCAGGACATTTTTCCAGTTGTTTTTTAAGAAAAGACTGCTAGATGATCTTTCTTGCTAAGCCCAATAAAACATACACCAACCTGGGAACTATAGACCTATATCTTTACTTGAAGTCACTGGAAAATTCTTGAGAAATCATTTCAACAGATTGAATTAACTATATGGAGTTTAATCACTTGTTTACTGAAAAACAATTTGGCTTAGAACACACAGAGGTAACAAATCATGCAATAAATTGTTATTTTCGGATACTGTAGCAAGTACTAACACAGCAGGCAATCTTCCTTAATTGCTACACCAGAGATGTTTCATAAAAGCTTTTTTGATACTTATTAGCCAGATGGCCTTATATCACAAAAACCAGACCATCACTGACTTTTTTCTCATAGTAATTTATAATTTCTTAACTCAAAGAAAAAATCCTTCCCGACTTTCATTGGCAAGTCGACAGAACCTTTTATACCGGCGAACGGGCTTTTGTGGGGTGTTCCCACAAGGTTCTTGACTCAGTCCCACTTCTGTATTAACATTTATGTGAAATGACCTCCTCAACCAGAAGTTATAATGACACAATGTGACACAGTTTGCAGTTGATGTTGATTCATGTCGTCTCATCAACTCAGTAACAGGTAAATACAGAGTATGAGAGAGTCATAGAAAAAATGAATATTGAACTTTCGTCGAACATCTAATTGGGAGAAGAAAAGGAGAATTACGACTAATGCCTGACAAGTGTCCTTGTTAGCACGAAGGAATGTTTTGCATCAACCTCGAAGATAAAGGGGGTATCTCCATCAGAGTACACCTGTAGCCATTAGAAACCCTAACAAGATCTTGGGATATGAAATAGACAGGCTCTCCACTCAACATCTCATGTAAACAAAAAAGATCACACAGCCAAAGTCGTCCTTAACAGTCTCATTCGAATCAATCAAGCCCTCGAACATGTCCAAAAAACATCTGTATAAAAATGATAATAAAACCTATACTCGAATACCCTTGTGTCCCAATTTCATAAAGCGACAAAGACCAACATGCTATCGTTTTACAAAGGGTCTCAGAATAAGCTCTTCGATTTAATTAAACCGAAACGTAGGAGGGAGAGACAGAGTTAAAATGGCAGATACACACACAACAAGATATTACTGCCATAAAATGTACTCCCTTGACAAACCCTAATAAAGAACAACTTTATTCAATGCAAGAACTATACATGCCATAGAGAAACATCCATTCAAGTGGTAATACCCACAGATTATACCATCAATACTCCTCCTCACAAGGACTCAAAGAATGACTCTTCCCACAGAGGGTCCGTCGTGTTTTATTCATAAGATGAAAACGCCTCGACCCAGATTTTTGAGCAATCTTACCTGATGAAGAAGAGTGGGTACCACCAGAACCCATCAATGTATACTGAGTAAATCATCGTCCCCCCAATTAGGAGACATCTTAATACTTTCTAATGAAAATTATGCTATTGACAAATGTTGGACACCACCATTAAGGAAGCTAATGTCAGCGAACTTATAAACTGGCCAGAAAAATTATTGCCTTTCTTGCGAATAAATATCCGTTGTGCAATCGCGAAAAAAAAAAAAAAAAAAAAAAAAAAAAAAAAAAAAAAAAAAAAAAAAAAAAAAAAAAAAAAAAAGCAATTGCAACTTTTATAACTACTACAAATTCAGAGTCATGTACTTAGATATCTGTTATATCTATAGACTCTGATGGGTTAGTATTATAACCCCTTAAAGAATATCTTATCATTCACACTAACAACTTTTTTAAATTACAACCAAAGTGTTGGGCACTTACTTTTATATTCCTACCTCACTTCCCCCTCCCACCCCTTTACCAAATATTTCCACCAATTCCCCCATTACCCATCCTTCTTCCTTACCATCTTAACCAAAGCTCTGGTATCAAACTCGGTGTCGTTCATCTTCTTCTTTCTTCTGTCTTCTTTCTTTGCCTGCCGTGGAGAGTTTCTCCCTTCAGTGTGTGATTTCACATTTGTGTTTATCTGTATTTTCTGGTGTGACATACCTTTTTCGGGAGGTTCAGCTTGCACTAAGCAGTAATGGCAAGACCTAATGATTTAACTCTTGACAAATGGTGGTGAAGTTATACGCACTAACGATTATTTTTGAATAGAATGGCGAGATCGCATAGTGGAAAGTTCAATACAAACAGCACTTTGAAATGGTGAAAGTATGGATTTCCAACAAGAGAAGATCAGATTAAATAAAAGGATGGCAGGGGAGCAGGCATGAGATTCTCGGCTCTACAGAAGAAAACACGATGCGATGTTGGAGTGCATTGATCGTATTATCATAATGAACTCGAGATACGATCAAAAGCAATAAAGGACGTGGCAGCCATGTTTGTGGTCATTCAAAGAATCTTGTACAAGCTACCTGAAGAAGAATTGAAGGTGATGGCTTGAAGACTCAACAGTCTTCTATAATGAAATATACAAGAATGAGCTCATGCTTGAAATACCAAGACAGGTGACACTGCAAACTGCTGATGTTGATCTTGAAAAAGTTAAGCACTGGACATGCACTGGATGTACTAACATTCATAAGTTTTGAATGGAAATTTTCATTGAATCTCTACCCAACTCTGACACTCTGCCTGAGGTTGTTCCTTACTATTAACTTGTTTCTGGTCTTCTTGTGAAAGAGTATTCTCCAATTTGAAGCGGATTAAAAACTATTTTACGGTCCACAAGAGTCGAACCAGAATCTCTTACATAGCAATGTTATCCATATAAAATGGGTCATGTTGACAGTCATAGATTTTGATGAGGTTGAAGATGATCTTGCAGGATTGAAGGCAAGGAAATGTAAGGATCTGATTCCCTGAGATGTTACCTGTACTCAAGGTCAAATCGAAATAGTGTTTCTTGATATTGCAATGTTTTTCTTTATTTTCTAAGTCTTTTTTTTTGGGGGCATTGTTGAAGAAATAATAAATGTAGGATGTGTTAGCTGCACACAAAGTGATATTTTGAGTTTTTATGTTTTCCTAAGTTTACTACGCTTATTTATTTTATCATTATAAAAGACACTTGGTCATGCAGTAGTGAGTAAACTTGGATTTACTCCCCCCATCCTCCACCCCCCCTCTTGATTTCATGGGGGAGTACACCAAAGACGGGCCGCCCCTGGGGGACATAACCAACCCTAGCAACGCCTCTGCTAATGTCACTAATATTGGAACGCTGATTCTAATGTATATCGCTTTTTCTAAATAACGAAATTTTAATTTAAAGGTAAATATTTTTAAAATTTTTTATTTCTGGCCTGAAAATCTTTATTGACTTCCTCGCAATGGATGCGTATGAGTAGCGTAATAAATCTAAATGACTGGTCTCAAAATAAAAATTTTGTATATACAACACACCTTCCACACACAAAACTACATATACATATACATCACATGCACACACACACACACACACACAAAACACACACGCAAATATACACCCCACAACAAACGCTGGCGCAAAAAAATGTACACAAAATGCGCGCGCACACACCACACACACAACACACACACACACACACACACACACACACACACCACACACCACACACAACACACACACACACACACACACACACATGGGGATTTGAGGAAATGAAGGCATGGACATGATTGAGGAGAATGAGGTACAATTCGGTCCGGAGAACTAAAGTTAGTCATTGGAGTGATGTATAACCCACCACAGAACTGCAGGAGGCCAAGAGAGGAGTACGAAGAAAACAACAGGGTGATGGGGACACACTGGCTGAGGGGGCAAGAAGAGCTCACTCGAGCAAGCAAAGTTACTGGTAATGGCGATTTCAACCACAGGAGATCGACTGGAAAACTGGAGCCACAGGGGGGTCCCGAAACATGGAGAGCCAAGATGATGGATGTGGAAACTTGAAAACCTCATGCATCAACATGTCAGGACACAACCAGAGAGAGAGGGGAGGATGAGCCAGCAAGACTGGATCTTGTGTTCACCCTGAGCAATTCCGACATTGAGGACATCACTTACGAGAGGCCCCTTGGACTAGCGAACACGTGGGTTTTGAGTTTTGATTATATAGTAGAGTTACAAGTGGAGAAGGTAACAGGAACTGAAGGGACAGGCCAAACTATAAAAGGGGGGACTACACAGGTATGAGAAACTTCCTGCAGGAGGTTCAGTTTGGGGCAGAGAAATGGTAGGAAAATCAGTAAAAAGATGATGGAATATGTGGCAACAAAGTGCAAGGGGGCAGAGGAAAGGTTTGTTCCCAAGGGAAACAGAAATAATAGGAAGACCAAACGAGTCCCTTTGGGTTTACCCGAAGGGGTAGGGAGGCAAAAACTAAGTGCAACAGAGAATGGAAAAGGTTTCAGGAGGCATAGGACCCAGGAAAAACAAGGAGATTAGTAGAAGAGCCAGAAACGAGTATGCACAGATAAGGGGGGAGGCCCAGCGACAGTATGAAAACGACATATCATCGAAAGTCAAATCTGACCCGAAACTGCTGTATAGCCACATTAGGAGGAAACAACAGTCAAGGACCAGGTGATAAGGCTGAGGAAAGAAGGGGAGAAAATCACAAGAAACGAACAAGAGTATGTGAGGAGCTCAACACGAGATTTAAGGAAGTATTTACAGTAGAGACAGGAAGGATTCTGGGACACAGACCAGATGGGGACACCACAAGGAATACACCAACAAGTGTTGGACGACATACATACAGATGAGGAGGAGGTGAAGAAACTGCTAAGGACATCGATACCTCAAAGGCATGGGGACAGGACAACATCTCCCAGTGGGTCCTTAAGAGGGAGCAGATATGTTGTGCGTGCCACTTACTACAATCTTCAAGACGTCCCTGGAAACTGGGCAACTACCTGAGGTAAGGAAGACGGCAAATGTAGTTCCCATTTTTAAAAAAGGAGACAGAAAAGAGGCACTAAACTATAGACCTGTGTCATTGACGGTATAGTATACAAAGTTATGGAGAAGATTATCAGAGGGGGATGGTGGAGCACCTAGAACGGAACAAGATATAAATGCCAACCAGCACGGTTTCACGGAAGGCAAATCCTGTGTCACAAACCTTCTGGAGATTTATGATAAAATAACAGAAGTAAGACACGAGAGAGAGGGGTGGGTTGATTGCATCTTCTTGGACTGCATGAAGGCCTTTGACACAGTTTCCTCACAAGAGATTATTGGGAGAAGCTAGAGCAATCAGGCGCATATAACAGGAAGGGCACTGGGAATGGATCAGAGAATACCTGACAGGGAGGCAACAACGAGTCATGGTACGTAATGATGTATCACAGGGGCACCTGTGACGAGGGGGTCCCACAGGGGTCGGTCCTAGGACCAGTGCTATTTTGGTATATGTGAACTAACATGAGGAAGGGTTTAGACTCAGAAGTGTCCCTGATTGCAGATGATGTGAAGTTAATGAGGAGGAAAATTAAATCAGATAGGACCAGGCAGGACTTCAAAGAGACCTGGACAGACTGGAACCTGGGGCAGCAAAGGGCTTCTCGAATTTAATCCTGCCAAATGCAAAGTCATGAAGATAGGGGAAGGCACAGAAGACCACAGACAGAGTATAGGTAGGTGCCAAAGACTGCAAACCTCACTCAAGGAGAAAGATCTTGGGGTGAGTATAACTCCGAGCATGTCTCCGGAAGCACAAAATCAATCAGAAACTGCTGCAGCATATGGGCGCCTGGCAAACCTGAGAACAGCATTCCGATACCTTAGTAAGGAATCGTTCAAAACACTGTACACCGTGTATGTCAGGCCCATACTGGAGTATGCAGCACCTGTTGGAACCCGCACTTGATAAAGCACGTCAAGAAACTAGAGAAAGTACAAAGGTTTGGCGACAAGGTTAGTTCCAGAGCTAAGGGGAATGTCCTATGAAAAAGATTAAGGGAAATCGGCCTGACGACACTGGAGGACAGGAGGGTCAGGGAAGACATGATAACGAAATAAAAAAATACTGCGGGAATAGACAAGGTGGACAAAGACAGGATGTTCCAGGGAGGGGACACAGAAAACCCCAATAGGCCACAATTGGAAGTTGAAAGACCCCAAAAGAGTCAGAGAGATATTAGGAAGTATTTCTTCAGTCAGAGTTTTTTTTTTATATTTTATTGATAAGACATACATAGAACATAAAAATAAACGACAAAATACATAGTGAAAACAGTGATGAAAATTCTGCATAGTACATGTACTTTCCAATTAACATATTACATCTGAAAGACAAATCTGTACAGCAAACAATGACCACTCCAATCCTTGAAGTAATGACATTATGTCTGGAACACTAAATCTAACCTAAAGACTCCTTGGCAAGTACATCTCACTCCTGATTGTACATCATGCCACGGAATGTACACCTTACATTGTACATCCTGCCACGGAATGTACACCTTACATTGTACATCCTGCCACAGAATGTACACCTAAATTTACATCTACGAATGAACATTACACCCCACCACCCACTCCCTTCCCCCCCCTTTGCTGTCAACCACCTGACACGTAACAATCTTTATATGTAACTGTATATTGTATGAAATACTTTTCATTATTCCATATTGAACAACATGATACGTTCAGTATAAATCAATGTATTGATATAATATAAAATTCAATTCTACATGATTCTGTACAAACGGTATATCTACTAAACACCCAAACATATCACCTTCTCCAGGAAGGTATTACATATATACATATGTTACATACACTTTCAAACACAACCAGTGAAACTACACCAAACCTAAATCCTATGTCATCCATCAATTTACCTATATATAATCAATTCAATGGTAACTAAACCTACGGGCTCTATAGAGCTCCCATGAAAAAACAAAGTATTAAGAAAACAGGATAAGTTCAAGCTTATAAAAATATATTTCACCCATATCATTAAAAACCACTACTAAGATGTAAGTCTGTTAGCACAAAACATAACTGTGGGCATGACCTTCACACGTCGATAAATACTGAAGCCTTCCACCACACGCAATACTTCATGTGTATATATATATTTCGCATTCACACAGTGCACCAATTTTGTCATTTAATTACACCTTACCAAATAATTTCGTTGCAGATATATATATTCCATACATTACGACGTTCTGTCTTCCTTTGTCATTAACTTAATTAATAAGTTAAATTGAAGGAAACTGGTTATCGTTCACAACACACAAAACCCGCTCATCATACAGTCAAAAGGCACTTATGTCTACAGTACTATATTCATTCTCTTCCACACTAAACCCTTTCACACTGTCCTCATCGGGAAAGCCAGCCCGCCGCGACCCTTACATTGCACGTAAATCCCATAAATCCCAACTAAAAACTCAGATAAGCCTCAAGTAAATGCTTCTCCCCAACTCCCTCCATAAATTTCCCTATTACGACACTTAGTTCTGTAAAATGTCGCAGCTAACACCTTATCCTCTCATCCACGCCACAACCTCCTCATGGCCCATGACGTATATATAAAATCCGTGGACAAAAACTACGCCACTTTTGCATCTCCACCATCTTACTCACCCCACCTATATCCAAACTAAAGCCCGCAACACCTGCAATCCTCCCCCACCCACTAACCTGAAAACACCTTTTCCTAACCAGACCCGCACAACCTCTATACCAGTCACAAAAAATATACCGCATGCAAAATTGTCTCCATGCTTCCACACGCTCTACATTCCCCTCCCTCCCTTATCCTCCTATTGAATAGGGACAACCCCAGGACGGCAAAAATCCCATGTAAAAATCTAAACATTACATCCCGAACTCTGGCTTTTACACGTAATGTTTTATGGACGCGTCCATATTTCGTTCCACGCATACATAGGGTATGCCCTCTTCAACAGCAGCCACCACTGACCTATTCCACTCCTTCTGAGGACCGCAATTTAAAACACGACGGATCCTCACTGTCATTAAATTAACCTCAACATGTCTCACCAATATTAAAATCCCGACCCCCCACCACCGTTGCATTATCCTTATTTCCTCGCACAAGTTCACCTCCCTTCCCGCTCCCCTCCTTATATAACTTCGTTTTAGGTACTCGCTCATCATCTTTTTTCCAGAGGTAAAAGTCCAGCCCTCCTCGACTGACGGAAGTGTTACACCCGCTCTACTTAAACCATTCGCAACCCGAATCCCCATATAAACCTAAAAAACCCATGTGTAAACGCTTCACCTCGCGTCTCATCAGTCGGGTACATGACATGACATGCCCATATCTTGCTGTACAATAGCACGTTCGTCATTTTACTCTTTGATGCAACCGCGTTAGTTGCCGCCGCCCTCAAACACCAAGTCTTTTCAATTACTCAAGTACATAAGAACATAGAAAGGAGGGGAACACTGCAGGAGGCTGCCTGGCCCATAATAGGCAGGTCCTTTACAATTCATCCCACTAACAAAAATTTACCCAACCCTTTTTTCAATCTACCCAAAAAAATAAGCTCTGATGTGAATCCCACTAAACCCAAACCCCTTTCCCACCATGTACTTACCCAACCCTAGTTTTGAAACACCCAAATCCAGCCTCAATAACCCCAACTGTAGACGTTCCACTCATCAACACCCTATTTCCAAACCAATACTTTCCTATGTCCTTTTAAATCAAACTTTATCAAATTTAAAACCCCCTTTACTGCGGTTCTCTCTTGGAGAGACCCCCTCAAGCCCTTTATTATATCCCCTTTATTAATACCATCTTCCCTTATCACTTCGATCATCCCCCCATTTTTCGTCTAACAATGAATGTAACTTAAGAGTTTTCATCTTTCTTCATAAGGAAGATTTCTGATGCTATGTTTTAAATTTAGTCACCCTTACGCGAATTTTTCTAACGAATTTATTCCATTTTGTAATACGGAACCAAAACTACTGCTAATAAAGGTGAGGCCTTACTAATGATGTTAAGCTGCTATGATTTTGGACTTCTTTTGCTTACACTTCTTGATATAAACCCAGTAATCTTTTTCCTTATTACGTACGCTTAGGATTTCGTCTTTTGGTTTTTAGGGTTGCTCTCACCCTAACCCCCAAATCCTTTTTGCAATCGTATGGCAATTCACACTTTAATTTATAATACTAGGGTTATGGCACTCCCAAAACTTCAAAACCTTGCACCCTTTTCTACATTTAACTGCATTTTCCCCTTTTGACCCAAAAATAGAGTTTGTTTTAAAACCCCTGAATTCCCTAACATCTACGTTTTGAATCAAAATTTTCCACCTATCTTTGTTCATCGGGGAATTTGCTCATATCACTATAATTTCTCAAGATCATTGAAATTTATAAAACAACGGGCCCAAAACTGATCCCTGTGGAACGCCCCTTGTTTCAGATCCCCACTCGGATTAACCCCATTTATGGACACTCTCTGCTTCCTGTCAGTGAGCCATGACTCGATCCACGAAGCACTTTTCCCCCAATGCCATGAGCTGCCACTTTCTTTAACAGTCTATGGTGCGGAACTCTATCAAAAGCCTTACTAAAATCTAAGTAAATAATATCAAATTCTTTTTTGTGGTCAACACCCTCAAAAGCTTTACTGAAGAAAGTTAATAAATTAGTTAGACAAGCCCGGGCCTCTTGTGAATCCATGCTGAGTATCATTAATCAAGCTATGCTTATCGAGATGGCTTCTTATAATCTCAGCTATAATTGACTCTAGTAATTTGCCCTACAATTGAGGTCAGGCTTATTGGGCGGTAATTTGACGGTAACGACTTGTCCCTGTTTTAAAAATAGGAGTTACATTAGCCATCTTCCACATATCAGACACTACACCTGTTTGAAGAGATAAATTAAAAATATTAGTTAATGGTTCACAGAGTTCCATTTTGCTTTCCCTTTAAGAACCCTTTTGAAAAAAACCTCATCAGGACCCGGCGACTTATTTTGCTTCAGTCTGTCTATCTGCCTCACAACCATCTCACTAGTGACTGTGATGTTACATAATTTATCTTCTTCTAGCCCACTGTAAAAATTAATTACTGGAATATTGTTAGTGTCTTCCTGTGTAAAAACTGAGAGAAAATAATTTTTTAAAATCAAGCACATTTCATTCTCATTGTCAGTAAGGTGCCCATAGTTATTTTTAAGGGGACCTATCTTATCTCTAACTTTTGTTCTATAGACCTGGAAAAAACTTTTTGGGTTAGTTTTAGAATCCCTAGCAACTTTAATTTCATAGTCCCTTTTAGCTTTCTTATCCCTTTTTAATGTCCCTCTTAATGTCAATATACTGATTCTAAGATGACCCTCACCTCTTTTGATACGCCTATAAATTTTTTCCTTTCTTATTTCCCTAGTAGATATTTGAGCCTATTATTCATCCATTTTGGGTCATTTCTATTTGATCAATTTCTTTATATGGGGTAAACGCTCTTTGAGCAGCAAAGTATAGTGTTCAGAAAACTGTCATATTGTAGCTCTCTTCGTTACCCAGTCAACAGATGATAAGTGTTTTTAAGCCCCTCGTAATCTGCTAAGCGAAAAATCTGGGACTGTTACTGAGTTATCGCTACTATCGTACTTCCATTCAATGCTAAATGTAATTGATTTGTGGTCGCTAGCACCCAGTTCCTCTGAAATTTTTAAAAATTTTTAACAAGGGATTCATTGTTTGCCATAACTAAGTCAAGCAGGTTGTTTCCCCTTGTAGGTTCTGTCACCAAACTGCTTCAAAAAACAATCCTGAATACTTCTAAGAAGTCGTACGATTCTAAATTCCCAGTCAAGAAATTCCAAATCAACATGACTAAAGTTAAAGTCTCCTAGAATTACTACATTATCGTGCCTTGTGGCCTTAACAATTTCCTCCCATAAAGTTTCCCTTGGTCCCTATCTAAGTTAGGGGGACGGTATATCACTCCTAAAATCAGTTTTTCATGCCCCTCTGAAAATTCTATCCAAACAGCTCTGTATGTGTTACTTCAGACTTAATACCCGTTTTTAGAACAGTTCAAGCGATCTCGGACATACAATGCCACCCCCCCCCCCCCCCCAATACTTCTATCTTCTTGGAACAATTTAAAACCCTGAATATGACATTCCGCAGGCATGTCCCGACTTTTTGAATTAAACCACGTCTCAGTTAAGGCAAATACATCAATGTTACCTACACTAGCAACTAATCTCAATCGTCCATCTTATTCCTACACTACGGCAATTAGCATAATAAACATTGAAAGACTCTCCTTTCTCTTTACCCTTCCTGCTCATTTCTATTTTTCTACTAAACCTATTACCGTCCTTATCACCCAAGGTCACTGGCTTTTCAATATCTATCTCGTTCTTATTATTACTAGTTCCCCTAGAACTCGTAATATTACTACACTGGGACTTCACTGTTTTCCTGGGCCCAAAACCCATACCACTAACTATTCCTAGTTTAAAGTCTAAACTGCTCCCTCCACTGCAGTTGCCAGTGCTCCCACCCCACCTAGATAAGTGAACCCCATCCTAGCATACATGTCTTTCTGTCATAGAAGAGGTCCCAGTTGTCAATGAATGTTACCCATTTTCCTTACGTATTTGTCCAGCCAGCAATTGACACCAATTGCCCTGGACAACCATTCACTTCCAACTCCCCTCCTGCAAAATACCACATATGAGAGGGTTCCCACCCTTACTTTTAATTTTTTTCTATTGCTGACCTATACTGCTAATCAGGTCCTCACTCCTACGTCTGCCCAAAATCGTTGCCTCCAGCACTGAGCAGATAATAGGATTGCTCCCATTACCTCTCATGATGGTCATCCAGACGCTAACAATATCCTCCATCCCAGCCCCAGGAAAGCAAACTCTCTGTCTCCTACTCCTGTCCTTCAAGCAGAACGCCCTATCCTATACCAAACTTGGCTATCCCCAAAAACAAAAAATTTTTCTACCTTCCCTTAAGTCTTTTCGTCGGTCTTCCCCAGTAGAAACTCACATTCGCGGTAGCACGGGAAAAATGTATTGGATGTTTCCACAACATTTTTCCACCATCTCTTTTTCTTCATCGTTTCTACCTTTCCATTCGTCTTCTTGATCGAAACTTTTTTCCCGCTGTCCAGCCATGACCATTTCCCTTTTTGCCTGAGGACCAAAACAGGAGGACTACTAGAATTTTTCTTGTTTCTCCTCGGTCAATCGCCGAATTTCCAAAATTCGCCAACCTCAATTCTTCCTTAACTGTTGGTAAAGTTTTCCGAGGGGGCATCTTTCTTCAATTTTAGAGAGCGCGCAAAAGGTCTTCCAGGCCAAGTACACTCAACACTGCGCAAAATCCAATCAATCAGGAGCTACTGCGCGACGTCCGCACGGCCCCAAAGGATGCGAACACGACCAAAGCGATCGAACACCATTCACTTTTCCCCCGAATTCACCTTTGAGCCACCCGTGTTTTTCTCACATAAATTATCCCACATATCTTTAGTTGATCCCACCTTCCACCCACCCGCTCCAAAACCTCATCCCATTTGTACTATCCCTCAGGTCAAAAACTTAGCTTCTAAACTTTAAATTTTTCATACCTAACCCCCTCCCCAACACATCCCCACCTTACCCACCCAAAAAATCCCCATTCCCTCTCACCAAAACGTCGTGTCATCCACATAACCTACGATCCCAGCCCCCCCCCCCCCTCTACCCTCCCCACCTCCCGCAACCAACCCCGAAGGCCCTATAAAATGATCCTGTATACACGCAAAAAAAATTTTGTATGTGGGCACCTTTGGGCGCAGCCCCCGCGCATCTTATTTTAACTCTAGCCTCCCATTAACCTGCACCCCATCGATGCCCCCTGAAAAATAATTTTCCCCAAGATATTATTTCTTCCCCAAAACCTTCCAACGCATAAAACCCCATAACCCTTCCCTTTTACACTATCATAAAGCCTTCCAATCAAACCCAATACCCTCCATCACCCAACTCCCCCCGTTTTTTAAAAAAATTTGTCGAATATGCCATGCCCTTCATACATCGACCTCCTGGCACCCCATATTGCCCCCTATCAAAAACCCCTATTTCCCTCTTGATTCTGTTCCTATATTTTTCGCAAACAATATAAATTTCCCCACATAACGAAAGTGCCCGATAATCCATTACCGTTTACGCCCCCTTCGGGACCAACCCACAACGGCCCTCCCTTGCTGCTCTCCCCTTACCTCAGCCGCCTTTAAATATTAAACAGCCTTCTAAAAAAACCTCAAACCCCCCCAATTTTTTACGTAGAAATATTTGGCAGCCCATTATACCCGGGCCTTTCCCAAGCTCACTCCCGACAAGCCTGCCCCAAACTCACACTCCGTAAACGGCCCACCAATGTCACCCGATCTTGCCTCAAGTCACAAATGCACATACTCTCCCATTTTCCCCCAAGCCCACCCCGGAAAAACCCCACTTTGCGTAAGACTTTAAAAAAAGCGTCTACATACCACTCATACCCTCTGTCGTTACCAAAGCTTGACCCCCCTCTATACCCTTCCATCCCTAAGTAGTTTAACCCCATCATCTCCATCGTACCTCCTCTTTCTCTGGCCTCTTAACACGCAAGCCGACGGGGTCACCCCATAGCACTTTTTCCCAAATCCCCCATAATTCGCACACCATAAAAACCTCGTTTTGCAATACCCTAATACTCTCCTTTAAACCCCCTCAATGTCCTCAGGGGATAGCTTGCTCCTCCTCTTGCATAACAGCCCGCAGCTCCCTTCAAATTCTTGAAACCCCATACTTTACCGTTATCTTCCCTCCCACGACAAATAAAATATTCTCTGTACGATTTTTAGCCACCGAACCCCACCATTTTACCGTTCACTCCCCCGGTGCCTCATCCACCAACCTTCCCAAAATTTGCGCAAAAGACTGACGACTTTCCCTCACCCTGCAAAAGCTTCATTTTTAAAACTTCCAAATAACCTTGACCCCTTTTAGGCAATCCCTCCCATTCTAGGCCAAAATTACTCCCCCGTGATCGAAAAAACCGGTCCACCACACGCACTCTGCTCACTATTATGTACGGGGCACATACAATCGATCCAGTCTTGCCGCATATCCCGTCTAACAAAAGTATGTTCTACAACCCCCCCCCCTCCAAAGTCCTTAACCCCACTCCATTTAATAATTCCCCCAAAAAACCCCAAACAAAACCCCCGCCCCCCTTTCCCCAAAACCTTACCCTTATCACAAAATTCCCCAAACAACCAATTACAGCTACACCCGGCAAAGCACGCAAAAAATTTTACTAAGACATCCTTCACAAATTTTTTTAATACCACTCTCCCTCTGCTGGACCCAAAACACACACCAAACTCATCTGTACATACCCCCCCACCCTCTACACAATCACCCCCCCCCTCCCCACCCTCACAATGCCTACTACGAACGGGGTAGTTTCCCTTTCCAGGGTGGGAACTCCTCCTTTCAAACCTTTTCGCATCTCCACATACACATTATACCCATTTACCCTTTAACTCATAAACCGGTCTTAGTTGTGTTCCTGCACGAACACCACTCAACCCTATTACGCACCAAATATTTTACTAAACCATACACACTTTTCTCATCTAATCCATTAATGTTTAAAGCATCACTTGAAGCTTAAGAGTGGGTTTTTTTCCCTTTTTGACCCCCGGCTGTCTTTCCCCAATCGTTTGTGAAACCCCGGGCCCTCTCCCCCCCTTGAAAGCTCTTTTAACCAAATCCTCCCCCCCTTTGGGCCGCGTGTCCTCTCGCGTTACTTCCGCCCAGACTTTTTGCCATGCCTTTAGCAGGCTGATCACGTCCTCGAGTCGATAGCCAGCAGCGCGCTTCCGTGTGCTCCCTCTGCTTGCTCATGTCGTCTGATACATTGTCCCGGGGGACCCCCCACCTCCACACTTCATCAAAA